>MU278575.1:0-95619 GCA_022385745.1 Cubamyces sp. BRFM 1775
AACATTTAAGTATCAGTCCCTTGGTAGACGGTTGTAGCTGAAGGTCGCGCGTGGAGTACTAGTACGTGATGTAACGTAGTGAGACACGTGACCATTGAGGGCAGTAGGCTCCCGTCTGCTCGAATATACCTCCTCCTCCTCCTCCTCCTCGAAGTCGTGAACAAGACCTACACTGCACACTGCAATTGTGCCCACCACCCGTGGCCAATGCGCCCATATAATGGCCGCCACCGTCATACATCTCTGTGGCGACTATACATCTCTGTGGCGACTTCGTAGATAAGGACTTCGAAGCGATATATATGCTGATAATTTAGACCAGATCTTCAATGCCCCCTTCGCCTCCCGCGAAAATGTCGTCTACCAGCGGCGCTGCATATGATGTCCCAATGGCTTTGGGCGACAGCCTATCCAGACTTGACGGACTCGAGCCACGCCTGGCGATGTCACGGCTGAGAAGGCATGTCTCTCATGCTATAAAGCACACTCTTGGTCCTATGCCCGTCGACCTCTTTCTTGAAGAGTTCTTACCGCCCTCGTCCAGAGATCCCGGAGGCCAGCTTGCATCTCAACATGCTTTCAGAGGTGTGCCACAGTGCGCCGACTCTCCCGTCCGTATCTATGGACCACTGGTACGCCACCACCCCCAATGTGCATCGTGCTCCGACGATTCTCTTACACCCTAGGTTGACTGAGCAGACCAAGGCCCTGAACAAGAGGACGCGCCACAAAGGACGATGTCCAGGGTTCGTGTTCATGAACACCAACGAGCGTAGCACGCGCCCATCACGCGTCGGCCATGCCAAACCCGACATCTGCTGCTTCACGGCTGCGAACGCACAGCTTGTGCGCAAAGCAGACCGTGAATCCCGTACAGAGCTTGGCTATGCCGAGTTGTTCATCCAGGTAGCTCCCGATCCTTCCCTCGACTTCTTCGAGGACCCACCGGCTGGTACTGGTGGTACGGGGGAAGACGATATCCCGGAGTTCCTCCGAGAGGCACTGGACTCGGAAACGAACTGGGAAGCGTACGAAGCTGCTGAGAAAGTATTTGGCCTCAGTGTCGCTTTCACCGTCGAGATATTCGCTAGGCAGCAGCGCATATTCCTGTTCTCGATAATCATGTCTGGCTCTTTCGCTCGGCTGTGCCGTTGGGACCGTGCGGGCTGCGTCATGACTCGCGCCTTCGACATCCGGGAGCACCCAGAGTACCTCACGGAGTTCTTTTGGGGGTTCTCTGCACTCTCAGATGCGCAGCGCGGTCTTGATACCACCGTGGAGCTGGCATCTCCAGCCGAAGAGGCGCTTTTCCGGGACACCATCCGCGAACACGTCTCTGCTCAGCTCGATGTCGCGGGCGAGGAGCTCGACAAAGCTGTTTCCGCACATTACCAACCCGGGCGTGTGGCGGTGATGCATGTCTTCGAGTGCCCCTCTGGCTCGGGCGCTGTTTACGACCATCGTTTCCTCGTGTCTAGACCGGTTGTATCGCCCCTCTACCTGACCGGCCGTGCGACAAGGGGCTACTGGGCTGTTCAAGCGACCACCGGGCGGATGGCGTTCCTCAAAGACACTTGGCGTGCTCCTTCATCGCGCACGGAGGCCGAAGGTGATATATTGGGTCGCCTTAACGATCTGGGAATACGCAACATACCCAGGTTGGCCACACACGGAGACGTCTTCGATGTCCGCGAGGGAAGCTGTCTTGAATCGCTTCGTGCACGTGCGTGAACCCTTCCGTCCCTCAATTAGCAGCGTAGAATACTCATGGACACTATGCAGGTCCCGTATACCAGACCTCCCGGACGGGAGATTACGAAGATAAACCATGGATATGCGTGATTGACGGAGAGCACGCCAAGTTGGGCTCTTTCAGGCATTACCGCTTGGTCACCTACACCGTGGGCTACGGCCTCGAGTCTCTCCGAGGCACAGAAGAGCTGCTTCGCGCTCATTTCGATGTATTCCTCGGTCAGTCGATGTCTCTCCTCCCGTACTCCCACGCTGACGAGAGGCCTGTAGCGATGAGAGACGCGCTCGCCAAAGACTCGCGCATACACAGGGATCTGAGCGTCGGCAACGTCATCCTGGTCAAGGAGCCGGGGAACGCGACGCGCACAGGCTACTTGATTGACTGGGAGACGTCTGATCGTGTGGACGAGCAAGGAGAGGCTCTACATACCGGAAGAGCGGTACGCCCCCGTTCACTCGTTTAAATGCCGCTTTGTGCTTCAACCGGCTCATCCCATACTACTCCTCAGGGCACATGGGCGTTCATGTCCATCCGGATGCTCAACGCCGAGCAGGAACTCGGCAGACACACCTTCCAAGACGACATGGAGGCGCTCCTCTGGGTGGTCCTGTACTGCGGCTCGCTCTATCTCCCCCATGACCTTTCCACGGCCCAGTTGACAAGCATGCACGCCGGTCTCTTCGATAGCTCAAGACCTCTCCACGGGAAGCTGCAAGGAGGGGAGGGCAAGCTCGTCAACGCCGCCTACCGTTTCTGGACCAAGCAGATAAGCTGGGGGAGCGCGGCCTTCGCCGAGTGGCTGAACACCGTCATGGACTATCACAGCCCTCCTCCGGAGCTCAAAGTACAGTACAAGGGTATGTGGACAGCCGAAACGCTCGAGGCGTATTGGGCCGACTTTCTCCGGACCCACGTTCTGGAGCGCGACAACCGTGCCGTCCACGAGCTCTCGACGACCAAATACGTAGAGGACGTTTCCACCACGTCGCTCTTTCCGTCTACGCTGTCGTTCTATGGGAAACGCTCCCTCCATGATTATAGCGGCGACCAGCCCGAGTCAAAGAAGGCCCGGCTGCAGGAACCTCAGCCTTCCGGACCGCCATCGTCCAACCTCAGGCGAAGTGTACGAACGCGGGCAGCACAAACTTAGTTGAAAAGTCTGATGCTCAAGCGCTCTCCCGCGAGCCGACATCATGAAGAAGCCGTAAGACCTGCCAGTCTATTAATCTTATGGGTCCTTCTGCTTGCCTGTAGCTCGTAGTTCGACCGTCGCTCATTCTCTGATACTTTAGTTATCGCGATGCTTTTACCCTGCCTACCAGGGTAGAGTAATACTGTGGCTTTGTCACTCTATGGCATCATCTCATTGCTTTCGCTACTATCTACGCCGCTTCCCTCGCTGCTTCCTCGTTCCTATTGCTTTGATTAATGAGGTTATGCGGCAGCAACTGCCATGGAAGTCTAAGGCTTTGTCACGTTGCATGTGTACTAGACACTTGGATTAAAACGGAGCTATGTAAGACAATCGAATAAAGCAATACATGTGTCACGGTCGGCAGCTGTAATAGTTTGTAGTGTGTCGGAGACATGTAACCTCATCGTGAAGCATCATGGCACTAGTCGTGTCGGTTCGTACCTTTAGATATCCTTCGACCACCCACCTACCCACTCTGCCTCCCCCTACCAGTGGTATGTGATAGTGCGAAATGGCCACACCGTCCGGCCCCACGTTCACCCATAGCATAAATCAAAATCTCCCCTCCCACTCGCCCGCGCATACTCCTGGCTCTGCACAAACCTCTCCAACTCGCACAGCCCGTCCTGTCCGCCACAAAACTCGAGCGGCTGCACCTCATCGTTCACCAGCACCCGGATATACGTGCCCGCCTCGCCCTCGTCGCTCACGCACGTCAGGCGCTCGGTCACCATGCGCGACGAGAACGGGACCATCCGCGACGCGACCCAGCTCTGCCCGCTCGGGTCCTCGTGGTGCGGTGAGGGGAGGTGGCGCGGATCGAGCGGGGCGGTCACGTTGAAGAGGCCCATCGCGGCGTACACGGCGACCATGAGGTTCTCGTGCGTGAAGTCCGCGTAGACCGTCCGGTCGAGCGGGAACTCGAGCGTGTCGTTGTGCGTCGTGTGGTCCTCTACCGGCTTCCCTTGCAGCCGCGCGAGGAGCTCGTTCACGTAACCGACGCCCTGAATCGGCCCCAGCTTCTCACCATAGCTGACCATATGATGTCAGATGTGAGCAAATGACTATCGTTCAGTTTTTGGGATGACGTACCCAGTCTTGTAGTACTTCTCGAGGTCCCCGTGGTACTCGAACGCGCGGAAATCCTCCTCGGTAAACATCGAACAGAACGGGCTGAGAGTCTCCTTCGCGACGCTATCGAAGGGGCACATCGCCATCAGGTTGAACACATCCATGTTGCTCAGATGCGCGCCGGGTGCGCCCTCGAGTAGCCGCTTCGCAATCGGGGGCGCGAATACAGACAGCCAGATGTTCGTCTCGCGCGAGCCGTCCCCGGCATTCGGACAGTCATTGTTGAGAGTGTTGTTGTACTGTGTTATGTTAGTATAGACCGGTACGTGTAAGCAAATGCTGCCTACCTCCTCGGAAATGATCACGTTCAGGTACGGCTGGTATCGTTGGTGACTTGCGGCGGCAAATCCTGCTCGAATTGTTAGGCTGGAACGCGCGTAATCTCGTAGCGGAGTTACTTGCCTACTGTCCAGTTGGTCGCGGTGGATATAACTCTCGGGGCACCTGCAGCCCTGACGAAGGGAATCTGTGTTGTGTTCACGAGACTCGCATAGCGCTTGAACGCGATCTGTCCCGCCTCGAACGTCCTGTGCCACTGGTCAGGCTTCATGCATTGAGCTCCGAAAGTGTTGACGGCTTACTGAGAGGCACCAAAGGGAACAAGGTCGTCCGCGCCAAGGTCATACTCGTACTCCTTCAAGAACTTGAGGCGCTTGTCCCTGAACTTCTCCGCAGAAGCGAGGTGGTCCACAGCTACGGAATAGTTCTGGCCATCAAGAAGGTTCGGGTATCGCGCTCCGTGCCGCTGAAGCTGTTCAAAGATGAACATCGATTTGGACGTCTAGCCATGTGAAGGTGCACATACAATGTTGACCTACGACACGCGGGGTCAGCGTAACCACCTTGGACGACTGGGTTCCTAGCACTGACCTGAGTGATGTTGCATGCCGCTGGAGGTGGGCGGTACTTGTCCAGAGCGTGCCAAGGCGAATACTGCCCCCACTTCGTCTGCAAGCTCTTCGGCACTCCCAACGGAGGCGCGCGCAGAACACCTTCCGTCCCGAGCTCGAGCCCAAGCTCATGGGTAGTCTGTCCATCTTGCGGAACGCCCACACTCCAGCTCGCCTGCGGCAAGTCAGTCTCTGGTGGGATCACATGCTTGAAGTACCACGGCCACGTCCAGGCAAAATACGCCGCAAAAATGACGAGAGTGACGGTGGTGCGTATGCACCCGTTGGTGATCCATGTCCGGCGTGGACGGGAGCCGTTCAATGGGTAGGATGCGTCGGCGGACACAGCGGCGTGCGCGGCGACCGTTGGGAGCGTTGGCGGGGCGTTCTTGCTCGACGGCATCGACGCTGAACGAGGAGGGGTCGGAGGGGAGGGGAGTTCACGCCCATGCTGGCGGAGAGGGATTACTTATGAGAGAAGGGCGAGTGAGGACTGGCTGCCGTGCGTCTTGGAGCACCAGGGCACGAGGTACGTCATTAATCCCTAGGCGCCCATAATCACCGATCGACCACTCCGAAAAAGGCGGACACGCGACAAAGACTTTGCGAAGGGAAGATACAGAAGTGGATTGGGTATCACTCGAGATGTTAGCCTATGCGTACAAGGAAACAGAGAGAAAGCCTTATTCTACTGTACAGTGGGTACGGATACAGAGTAAACGGAGTCGTGCGATACTTGGAAACGTTAAACCACAGCCGTGCTCGTCGACGGTGCGTACGGATCGATAGGCACATCCTGCACCGCCCGGTTCTTCCTCTTAACCACCTTCTTCTTCTTCACTGTCCGCCGCACAGCAGGTCAGCATCCATACTAACGCCATGCACAGGCATCGATATGCACTCACCCACACGGCGTTTCCGTATCGGCGCAGCGACCTCCTGCCCATACCCGTCCTCCTCATCGCCCTCAGAGGCCAGCTTCCGCACCTGGTCCGCCGGCACTCTGACCAGACATCCGCACGACGGGCAGGTGCACCCATTGTAGCCCTCAGGGATGCGCCACACCGCCTTCTGGTACTCGTCCCGGAGCTGCGCCACTTCCTCGCAGAACGGCCGCTCCGTCCATTCAGCAGCACCCGTCGGAGAGTGCGCGCCAGGCCTAGGGTCTTCGTTCTGGGTGATGTCCGCGAAGAGCCGAAGCTGGGTGTCGACCTTCGCCTTTGTCTTCTTGATCTGGGCGGAGCGAAGCGACGCAGGCGCAGGGTACTTGTCCATCGCACGTTCAAAGGACGCGATGGCGACCCTCGCCACCGCGTTCGGGTCGGCGACGTCGTCCGGACCCACGTTCCCCACAAGGCACTGCATGTACGCAGCGAGGACGTTGGGCACGGTCAGTTCGTGGCCGCGCTCCATCACAGTGGCGATCGCGTAGTCGATGTTCTTGTACATCGTGGTCTATGGTCTGCCCGAAGCCTTTCGCTGTGGTCGAGGAGAGATGGACGAACGTGCGTTGTGAAGTGAGGGGACGTAAGGCGGAAAGGAGACGACGAAGCGGAGGCAGATGAAAGGCTGAATTGGCCGCGAGATAGAGGCGAGGGTGGCTATATAGGCGTGAGGACAAAGGCTGTTGCTCAGCCAGGATCCGGTGCTGGAGGCGTGTGCCGATAGAAGGAGACAAAGACCGCGCTACCACGAGGTTATAGCGTGAGGTCTAAGCTGAAAACAAGTAGAGCGTGCGTAGCAACCGCAGGCAGAGCTGTATCGCGATGCAAGATGGTGGATGGAGGATAGGTATCGCAGTGTAGATAACGGGAGTTGGTGGCAAGCAAGGAGGACCCAGAGAGGCCAGGGTACCGCAGCAGTCTCGAGACCAGGAGGGTGGTTGGCCGGTTCTTTGGCGGGCGAGTAGCGAACCGGAGCCATTGAGCCACGAGTTGCAGAAGACCACCCAGTCAACTGAGCCAGGATCCTACAGAGAGCACGTCAGTCGGGAGCATGGCCGCCATAGTCACCGTCGTTAGAAGACAACCAGAAAGCCGTACAAGATGACGAGCAGCCCAACGAACAAATTCAAGAAGTCGAATCCTGATTCTGTTCGACAGGTCCACGAGGTGCCCAAGGCGAGCGCTAACAACACCCTAGCCACGTGGCCCACCGTATATATTCCAGCGACGCGTCCTTTTCGTGTTTTCTTCCACACCCAGGTTTAATTGGCTCGCTGAACTCTGTCGACCTCTGCGGCGCCTCATTCCCTGGGGAGAGCATCCTTCCCCTTACATCCCGCGTCGCTCCTCCAAAGGGGGCGGCGTGGCATGCGACGCGCCTGGCGACTCTGGAGTCTGGACTACTAGTCTTCTGGGTGAAGGGCGGGTCGAGAGCAGGGGAGGACATGCCTATGCTTGACAACATCGAAGTATGTATCTCTCGTTCGAGCCTCCTTCGTAGATGTACGGATATGCTGTCGAGTATGCGGTTCCCCCAGTTTGAATACAGCTGTTGTTTTACACCAAGTTGCCACCAATGTCGAGCGGTCCGGTCGACCGTCTAGTGCGGTCTCGTGTCCATGTCCCTCAGATTCATATTTCATCGAACAGTGAACCGGTCAGATTTAGGGGACCCATTTACTCGCCCGTACGCTTCTCGACCAGGACTCTTGAGTGACGAGGGTGCACCACCATGCAAGCCCGTACGATCTCTCTCGATCGAGCCTGGCATTGGAAAGAGCGCGACGTGTCTGTTGCGCTGAAGGATGAGATACAGCTTGAGACAGACACCCTTCAAGTTTCTTCGTCCCCGGGGGAGTGGTCTCCCGCGAAGTCGTTCCCGTCCGAGATACACGTCGAACTGATCAAGGCGGGGCGTATACCTGACCCTTTTATCGGGTTCAACGAACATGCGGTCCAATGTGAGTTCTCGTGATTGCAGCTATTCCAATGATCAGCTGGAACGATATGGTGTGAATGCGACAGGGGTAGGCGAACGCGAGTGGCTTTATTGCACTCGGTTCGACGTTCAGCCCGATGATCGAGACAAGTTGCATGCGTTGGTCTTCGAAGGATTGGACACGGTATGCGACGTGTATTTGGTGAGTACACATGTGCATGTGCCCTGCAGAGTGCCCTGCCAAAGTGTACTGAACACCCTGAACCACACAGAACGGAACGAAAATCCTAGCTGCGGACAACATGTTCCGCACCTACACGGTACGCATACACCCCGCTTCACGAAGCAAGACTAACCAAGGGCGCCGGGGTGTGGCAGGTCTCTCTTGCTTTGCAGACTCTCAAAGATATAGGAAACGAGTTGCTCCTGCATTTCCGGTCCGCAAAGCTCGTCGCGAAAGCGTTGGAGCAGCAGTTCGGGCGTGTACGCGCTGGGTCAACCAACTTGGGAGATCCTAGCAGGGTATATGTCCGGAAGGCTCAGTATTGCTGGAGGTAGGATTTCTCGCGGACCTGGACACCTCCTTATTGTACTGACGCCATGCATATAGATGGGATTGGGTGGGTACATATTGGCTTGAGGACATGACATAGAATGCTGAGCATACTGTAGGGCCCCGAACTCATGACCTGTGGCCCCTACCGACCCATTAAACTAATCTCGTACAACGTACGCATCGACTCAATCCATGCCCGCGCTCTGGTCTCCCCGGCTCCCGAACTTGTGCCCTCCTTGGTGTTGGACGCCACACTGTCCGGAGACCTATCAGCCGTCCACTCGGTAGCGATCGTCCTGAGACACTGTCACGACGGTGTGCTCCGAGAGGAAACGGTAATCCTGGCCGACACCGCTGATTGTAGCTCCGCAGAGGAATACCATGGCATCATCAACTGGGCACTGGGTGAGGTGGTCAAGTTATGGTGGCCCGTCGGATATGGGACGCAGAGGTTGTACGATGTCGAGGTCTCAATCTTAGACAAGGTAAGCTGCGCCCTGAAACGATTCCTTCACACGGTTCACGTTTGTGCCAGGACGGTGCGACTTTAGACGTGCATACTGAACGCATCGGATTCCGCCGCGTGGAACTCATACAAGAGCCTCTGCACGAGGCCGACCGCCATGGCAAAGGCACGACGTTCCTATTCGAGGTGAACGGCGTGCGCATGTTCATAGGAGGTTGGTGCTTACTGCAATCCAACCAATCGATTCGCTTCTCTTACGCTCGTCAATCCACTAGGCTCCAATTGGATTCCCGGTCACAGCTTTTTGACCGAGCTGAAGCCAGAGGACTACCGAGCCTGGCTCACCCTCATGCGCGAAGGCAATCAGAACATGGTCCGTCTATGGGGCGGCGGAGTGTATGAACCCGACTGTTTCTACGACATCTGCGATGGTCAGTGCTTGAAGCAAAGCGCGGACGGGCGGACGACTTACAGCGGGATCTTCGTCTGGAGCTCGGTATACTGGTTTGGCAAGACTTCCAGTTCGCCTGCGGAGTCTACCCGGCGCACAAGGAATTCGTTGAGAACGTGCGGCTGGAGGCAGAAGACAACGTACGCCGCTTGAGACGCCACCCCTCTCTCGCTTTGTTCTGCGGCAACAACGAAGGTAAGTCATCCAGTACACCCGTCACGCCGATCACCCAAGCACCATGCTCACGGCCCTTCCTACTGTCAGACTACCAACAAGTGCTCCAATGGGGTGGTACGTCCCCCCTTTCCCTATCCCGCTCCCTATCCCGACGTGCGCGCCGCCTGACACGCCTACTTACGCATACCGCGGACAGACGTGCCCGATCTGCCCGCACGCCTGATATACGAGGACGTGCTGCCGTCGGTCGTGTCTCAGCTCTGCGACCCCCCGGTGCCGTACCACCCCGGATCTCCGTACGGCGGACAGGGCTGGGACACGTCCGACCCGACCGTGGGCGACGTCCATCAGTGGGACATCTGGGCGGGCAAGGAACGGCCCTGGCAGGAGTACGCGTTTAGGAATGGGCGGTTTGTCAGGTACGCCAACCTCCTCTCGCTCGCGCGCTTGTTGTGTCTTGCCAGAGTGGGCGCAGATCATCAACTGGCTGGATTGGCTGACTGACTGGACGTGCGATGCATGTTGGGCCGGGGATACAGTGAGTTCGGGATGCCGTCGTTCCCGGACGCGAAGACGGTAGACTACTGGCTCGATGGGAACGTCAAGGAGCGGTGGGCGTAATCGAGGCTCATGGCACAACATAATCGAGCAGGCAGTCACGAACGGCGTTTCGCGATCGTCATGAACGAGAACTTCAGATTGACAAGCGACCTTGAGACGTAGGCTGCTCTTCACCAGGTGCACCCAGACTCTGTATTCATGCGTTCGATCTTCTAGGCATATCTACAACACTCAGATGATGCAATCGGAGGCAGTAAGTCTGGCCTACCGGGCGTGGAGGCGCGAATGGAGAGGTAAAGGCAAAGAATACGTATGTCATTTCTCTGTCCCTGCGGCGTCGTGCGATTGCTGAATGCAACAGACCGCCGGAGCGCTCATCTGGCAGCTCAACGACTGCTGGCCTGTAATTTCGTGGTCCATCGTCGACTTCTTCGTGAGCGTTCGACATGGCTGACATACGCGGCGAGGCAAAATCTGACACATCTCTCGAAGCGTCGCCCGAAACCCGCATATTACACAATCGCCCGAGAGCTGAAGCCAATCAGCGTGGGTATTCTTAGGACCGTGAGTGTCTTCCGTCTTCTATCCTCGGGGAACACGGCCGTGATATTTAGACTTTGCTCGACGCCTGCAGGTCACCCAGAACAGAGATAACGATCGTCCCAAGCAGGTGCGTTGAAGCATTAGGTCGAAACGTGTAAGTTATCAATCCGTCCAACAGTTCTACGAATTCGGCGCTTTCCGTTCCGTCGGCGCGAACCTAGAGGTATGGGGAGCGAACAGCACCCTCGAGCCTCGCACGGTCCGCCTCGAACTTCGGTGCTTCGACCTGCTTTCTGCATGGACGCACACCGAAGTGCTGGACGCCGTTCTACTCCCGAACCAGTCGACCGAACTGCTCTCCATCCCGTGCCCATGCCCGCCTCTTCCCGAAGGACAGCCGCATGCAGTGACGCCTTCCCATTCCGTTGTCGTCGGCGCGCGGCTCGTCGCACCCGAATCCGCATCCGGGGAAGTCCTCGCGCGCTACGCAGACTGGCCGCAGCCCTTCCGACACGTCGACTTCCCTGACCCCGCCCTCCATGTCGAGCTCGCGGGCGAGAAGGTGTCTGTGCGGGTCGAGAAGCCGCTGAAGGGCCTGGTTCTCACGGTGGACACCGACGGCGATAGTGGAAACCCAACGAGATGGACGGACAATGCGCTGGACGTGTTACCTGATGATCCGCAGACGGTGGAAATGCGTGGGGCGGGAGGAAAGTATGTCAGATTGCGGGCGGCGTATATGGGCTGTGAACATGGCAGGGTTGTGCACGAATGGTGAATACCAGCTGACAGGTGCGTGCGTGCACATAGACTCTGATCGAAATGCGCAAAACTCACTCCATCCATGGCTCACAAGTATCCTCTGGATGTGTATGTACTTTGTACGTAGCAACCACGGTTGCTCGCAGCTAGTCTGCTTGTTTTGGAATCGTCTATGTTTCCGTGAAGCAACCAGGCTCCGAGAATCCAGGGTCTGACATAGGCGTCGGTCCCGCGCCGACAAATACGGAGCCTTATACCCGCAATGCACTCAATCATGGTATGTTTCGCCGAACATACGATATCAGTGGCAGGTGCGTTGTTGTGTTCGCCGCCCGTTGAGATGGCGGGGCCCCCATTGGTATGAATCTACCCCTTACCTATTCTTTGCGAACTGGAACAAATCATGCTCATCAGTACCCGGCGCATCAACAGGCCCATGTGCGGTGAGCTAGTAACGCCTGGCGTCACCTGCATCAAGCTGTGCGCCGTCAAAATGGGGACTTGACGTTCAGCTACTCCTGGCGTCAACTCGGACATAGTCAGTATACAAGGTATGCTAGGCAGATCCTCTTGATCTCTCGCTACGATCATCGTATAATTAGCAGTCGAATGCACACGACAGTAGCAAAGGCATACCGAATGGTTGGTCGGCCGTGCAATAGCACAGGGAGTCTGTGCCGCTGAGCGGGAGCACCGGGTGTCAAACTGTCCGCGAATGACGGATAGGTCCAAAATAAGATGGACATGCCATGCAGACCTGTCCAGTGCGTTCATATTATGTGTGAGAACGCTCGCCCGGACGCCAAGCGCAGTAGGCGCGACAGTTAATTTGACAGCCTGAACCCCGGTGCGGGCGATAGGATGGCCTGCTTCTCCATGACTCTTCGCCGAGCTGACATCTTCTCCGACGAGGAACGGAGACGTCGTTCAGATCTGGCCCTCGGAACCCATCGAGCAAGACAGGCGGGAACTGCAGGTGGCATATAATTCCCGCTTTCGCGTCGACCTCAGCCTCCCCCCTACGGTGCCTCCCTCAACCACCCAGCCGCATTTCACTCTACCTCCGTGACGGCCACAATGCCTCTAGACCGCAGTACAAGTCATAGTGACGACTCCACGGTAAAAGCATTTGAAGAGGCGCCAACAGCGGAGAAGCACGCGAGCGGGAAGGCACCAGCAACCTATCCAGATGGAGGACTCCGCGCGTGGTTGACCGTTCTAGGAGCATTCCTCGCGTTATTCTGCACCTTTGGACAGCTCAACTCCTTCGGTACTTTCCAAGCGTGGTATTCAGAGCATCAACTCCGCGATAAACCTCCGTCGACGATCGCTTGGATCGGGTCCCTGCAGCTGTGGATATTCTTCTTCTCGGTAAGCGAAGCATCGCGCTCGGACTTGACGATCCAGACGACTCACGCGACGCGCACCACGCAGGGTGGCTTCGTGGGTCGCCTATTCGACGCATATGGACCACGAGTGATCATGGCCCCTGGGACTGTTGTACTAGTATTCAGCACTATGATGACAAGTCTATCATCGAAATTCTACCAATACATCCTCGCCCAAGGGCTTCTGTTTGGGATCGGTGTCGGCATGATGTGCGTTCATTCTCTCATATTACACGGCGTCTAATGCATCTCACACCTTTCGTAGGTTCTACCCGTCCCTTGCTGCGATTTCCACGCACTTCAACAAGTATCGAGGTACCGCGCTCGGCATCGCGTTCGCCGGCTCAGGCGTAGGTCTGTTACGTCACCCATGCGACTCGCGCAGGTCTTCATTACATGTCCTCCAGGCGGGGTCGTGTATCCAATAATGTTCCGACAGCTATTCGAACAAGTTGGCTTCGGCTGGGCTGTCAGGATCTCGGGCTTCATCTCGCTAGCCGCTTGCTGCGTGGCTGTGCTTACGACAACAAGTTTGCACCACCCTCAGCCTCCGGTCCCACAGAAGGGCACATCCCTCAACTTTGCCATCCTCCGCGATGCTCCGTTCCTGCTTCTTATAGGAGGAAGCATCCTAATATGCTTTGGTTAGTACTCCTAACTGACGTGGTGGCAGCGTCGGCGTTGCATCGCTCATCGCACTCTACTAGGACTCTTCATCCCGTTCATCTACATCGCGGAGTACGCGAGAGGCAACCATATCTCTGTCGACACCGCGTTCTATGTCCTCTCTGCTATGAATGGCGGCGGCATCCTGGGTCGTCTCGCGCCCCCATTCCTCTCAGATGCCTTCGGAAAGTTCAATGTCCTCGTGCCTTGCGCATTCCTCATGGGTCTCTCGGCGCTGGTGTTCTGGATATTCGCCAAGACCCTCGCGACGATCATCCTCTTCGCCATCGTCTTCGGCTTCTTCTCTGGCGCTTTTATCGCCATGATCATCCCATGCGTAGCCCAAATATCGCCCGACGGCAGGATCGGCACAAGGATTGGCGTCCTGTACAGTATCATATCGTTTGGGTGAGTCCAGACCGCCTGCTCCCCAATGGCCCTGTGGCGCTCATCTAGGGCTCTCATAGCGCCTTGGCCGGCGGCCCTGCAGGTGGCGCGCTCTTGAAGGCATGCCATGGATCATATACCGGGATGATCATCCTGTGCGGCGTCTCAAATATCGCCGGGTCATTCTTCATCTTGTGGGCGCGCCTCCGTTTGGACCGCCGGATCTTGACTGTTGTATAGCAAGCATAGCAGACGTTTAGCCTGATGACACTCACGACCTCCGTTATGTATTACTAATTTTGCACGCTACGTGCACGAATGATCCCAAATTGCACTTGGTCCTTCTGCTTTCACCTCGGCAACAAACGAGCGTACGGAAAGTTTGACTGGGTGCGTATATCAAATCGGTCCGTTCCTATCACTCTTTCGCTTCAATCTCTTGCCAGCCTTGTGGCCACCGGAACTACGTAAGTCCACAACTACCCCGTATGCAGATTCAGCTGATATATTCGATATACAGGAGCCGCGCCGTAGAGCTTGGGTCTGACTACCGAGCAATGGCGCTCTGCCCACTGCTTCCTTCGCTTCACCTGACGGTCGAGACCGCAAGGCAACCGCAATCTCGTGCTCATTGGGTACCACAACCCTTCTATTCTCATACACACGCCCTCTGCAGAGCGAACTTAGAATGCCGGTAAAGCACATGCGGAAGATATCCTCGGCAAGGAATTGCTGTTTCTAGATTGGGTCGTCAGCTTGATTTGTCGCGCATTTCTCGCGACCTATGTCAGGGTCCACAGGCATGACCGTGCCGACTGCGTTTTCTCAACTTCTAGGTTCGTTGCTCGCAACTCATCGGTGCCAGTTCCACCCTCGTGGAAAGGCCACCGCGGACCTGTCTTACGTATAGCATCTCCTCTGCGCGGCGCCACGAAGCCGTAGCCAGTACCTAGCAGTGGTAAAGGCGAGCAGAATGGAACCCTCAAAAGCCGCAAAACCCCATCCTCCCCAAGTAGCCCACCCTCTGCTCTCCAGGCCCCGACTTGCTTCACTCTGAATCATGGCGAAGACGCGCGACACAGCATCCACCGCAGGGTCCTCGGCGGCGTCGACATGCGTGCATTCATCTTCTGCAACACCGGAACCTAAGACACCCCTGGAAAGTCGCGCTCCTTCACCCTCACTGCCGCATGTAGACCTTGACTACCCCGACGGCGGCCTCAAAGCGTGGCTTACGGTCTTCGGCGCCGTGTTGGCACTGTTCTGCTGTGGACAGCTCACTGCTTTCGGGGCCTTTGAGACGTGGTACGCGCAGAACCAGCTGCGCGATATGCCAGTTTCTGCTATTGCTTGGATTGGCTCCCTGCAGCTATGGCTCCTGTACTTCTCGGTGAGGTTTATGAATTGACGATATGGCGACAGGCACTGACAACCCCATAGGGAGGCGTTCTAGGTCGCATATTCGACGCCCATGGCCCCCGTGTGATCCTGGTTCCTGGGTCACTGTTGCTGGCCGTTAGCACGATGTTGACGAGCGTATGCAAGAGATACTACCAATTCCTGCTGGTTCAGGGACTCATGACAGGGCTCTCCTACGGTATGCTGTAAGTCTGTTTCAAGCCTTGAAGTCTCATGCCTAGGCTGATGTACGAATGGCAGGTTCTACCCTACCTTCGCCTCAATCTCGACGCACTTCCGCAAATACAGAGCGACCGCGGTTGGAATAGCGATCGCAGGCTCCGGCGTCGGTAAGTCATTATCAATCCACAGGCATTATCAATATTGAACGGGCTCCTAGGTGGTGTAGTGTTTCCGATCATGTTCCGGCAGCTCTTCAGACAAATAGGGTTTGGGTGGTCCGTACGAATTGTCGGCTTCCTTTGCCTCGCTCTGTGCATGGTCACATGTGCGACCGTGACGAGTCGACTTCCACCAGGGCGGAAGAACACCAAGATTATCCCTGACGCGACCGTTATCAAGGACACTCCCTTCGTTCTCCTCGTCACGGGTTGTTTCCTGGTGAACTTTGGTACGTTATCCAATGAGCTGTCGCGCGACTACGATGCTCACTCACTACCGACGTACTCTTCACAGGCCTGTTTATCCCCTTCGTGTACCTCGCCAACTACTCCATCTACCGCGGAGTCTCCTCCGCCACGTCCTTCTACGTCATCTCTGCTATGAATGCGGGCAGCATCTTTGGACGAATCGCGCCGCCGTTCCTCGCAGATACTGTCGGTCGCTTCAACATCGTCATACCGAGCACTTTCCTCATGGGGCTCCTCGCGCTCGTCTTCTGGTCATTCGCCAAGTCCCTCGTCGCAATAATACTCTTTGCGATAGTATATGGCTGCTTCTCCGGAGCATTCCTCGCGATGCAAATCCCCTGCATCGCTCAGATTTCGAACATCGAGGAAGTCGGAACGCGCATAGGCATCTTGTACAGCATAGCCTCCTTTGGGTGAGTGCATTGGCGTCCTGTCACAAAGTTGTTTGTCCTAGGTCTACTCACAACCCTCCGTGTGCATGCTAGTGTTTTGGCTGGGAGCCCTGCAGCGGGTGCCGTATTGAGGGCCGATCACGGGGGCTATGAGGGCATGATCGTTCTGTGTGGCATCCTCAATATTCTCGGGTCACTCTTCCTCTTACTGTCGAGGTGCAAGGTCAACCGACAGCTTCTGGCGCGCGTTTGAAATTGTCGCAGCTGGGAATCGCGATGAAACTTCGTTATATAGACAACATCATGCTCGCGTTACAAATTCTGGCTAGAATCATACAGATCCAAACAAGGTCCTCTGTTGTAATGTACATTGTACAGGGTCATCAATATAGAAATAGGTACTGCAGACGCGTGCCGTGGGGCGTTAAGGAGGCAGCGCACCAAGTCTCTCGCTGTATAATGGTGGCGCCTCTGACGGGAGAAAGGTAGAGAAATTGGAGTCTCGTGGCTCATCGTCGGCCGTCTGCCCTGCCCTTACTCGTTCAAGAGCACCTACTAAGCTCGCAGCGACACGTTTGCTTGTTGCCGCCTGCGGTGATCCATCACCAGGGGCCAAGGTAGTGGGTTGGTCCTTCGCGGCATCGCTTGAAACACGCGGGGCGTCTGGTGCAGACCCTGCAGGCTCGGTAGCGGGTGGGTGGTACGTAGCGCCAATCGTCGATGGCGGTAACGTTGGCGTCTCGGACGTGGCATGCAAACTAGCGGATGACAGGAACAACGGCTTGGGCTCATACGTGTAGGGAGAGACAGATGAGGTGCTGATCGGAAGGTGAGGCTCTACTTGATGACGTACGTTAGTGAACAACTAGCGAATCTTTTGTTTTCCTCGCTCACCGTCGTCTATGATCTTGGCATACGCTTGTTTCCTTCGTCGCATGATGAAGAACACACCCAGGGCTACAAGCAGCACCGCCAATACCGCGCCGATAACCCCTCTAATCACTGGTGCCACGATACTGCTCTTCGATGAAACGGTGGCTGGAACGGTAGAAGTGCCGGAACCCAACAGGGTAGTCGAAGAAGCGGTGGTAGGGACTGTGCTCGAGGAGTTCTGCTCGAGCTCCAGGTTATCGGCGAGGTTGTCGTATTGTTGCCTCGAGAGCCGGAACATGAACATGTCGAGCATGAGGGGGTACGCTTGGGAGGCTTGGCTGACGATGACCTTCATCGTGTGGTTCCCGTTCTCCAGACCCTCCTCCTCGCACAGTATGACCTGTGTCCAGTACTTGTAGCCTTGGGCCGCACCTGGCAGAGTGATGGGCCCTCGGCTCGTCATGTTCCCGTCGATGTAACACTCGATGACGGGTGTCGGAGGTTGCAAAGGTCCGACCCAGCCAAAGACATAGATGGCCAGCCCTGATCACTGATGCTCAGGTGAGGGTGGTCTGTGAAGGCAATAACCACGTACCTGTAAACGGTAGAGACGCCGTAGCCCCCGGAGAGTAAGTGACTTCGGTAGGGTCGCCGTACATCGTAGTATTCGACCATAGTCCGTCGTACTTGATGGTAGGATCCGGAGCGACAAGAGCGACGACACGGAGTACTTCCGTGCTCATAGTAGTCCTTCAGGGATAGGTAGGACGAAGGGGTTGGAAATAGCCGCCATGGTCATACGCCGTCTGCAACTTTATAGCATGCGCTAGTAGCTGATCGTTGCTCACGGAGGAGAGAGAAGCTTCTAGCGAGCAGCTCGACAATGGTGGGAAATACTGCGCTGTGATCTACATCTGCCACGGAGAGTGTGGGCCTCTTGTGTATATGTCGATGGCTCGCATCAGCACATATTATCGGTGCAAAGGTAAAACGCCCTCACGGGAACCTACTCAGCGGCCAAACGTTGTGGCATCATCGAATTCGAAGTATGCTCGCAGCGTGAGTCTGAATGATTTGAATGGACACAAGCGATGCACTGCGAACCCTAGTAACAGAAGAGCTCTAGTTAGCTCACAGTGTTGAACAGACAGTGCGACCGTTGTCAAGTGCACAACGCTAGATCAACTTTTCTCTCAGGAGCCCTGCGGATTATTGCGACACACTTGGCGGTTTACCGCAACAGCTTGTAACTCCGATTGCGAGTGCAATGGCTACTATAAGCGCATCATGATGTGGGCTCGACCTGCGTCTCAAATAAGGCGGAATCTATCGACGTTGTCAGTATCGTCAGTCAGAAGCAAGTAACAAACCACATACTGTCGGGGGCATTTTACCTAAATGATATTGCATCCGTCGGGATGCGTTCACTGGGATCCCGCATAGCAGGGCTCCATCAGAGGCGGTGCACGTCGGAATGTGCCATCTCAAATTGTCTACTTCTGCACTGAAGTCAGCTTACCGAGCCTCCGGAGCGAAACCAAATAACTGCGTGTTTCCAAGGAGAGCTACACCACGGACCGATATCTTCTGGGCCGCAACCACCCAGTTCCCAGATATGTCAATCACACCATGACGGGGACCGCCATGGATGATGTACAAGCAGAGAGCCGTTTCCAATGCAGACGGACCACAGCGTCCCTGAGACTCAAACAAGATCAGCGATACGACCCCCTTGACCCCAGTTTGTACGGAAACCACATACAGCACAGCGCGCACACACGAGCCTGATGTAGTGATCTAGAAGCACCACTGTCTAGAACCGCTCCGTTACTCTGCTATTTACCACTCAGAGCATCTGGTGGTCTCTGTGACGCCGGTTTAAAGGGTCATCCTGAGGGTTATACGGCCTTTGCGCGCAGGTCGGACGCCACCACGTTTGTCGCATTTCTTGCCCGTGTCACTATGTGTCATGGCATTGGCATTGGAGGGTGGTGGTGCAAAGGGCGAAGTATGCAGTGGGGTGAGTGTGTCAGGACGGTAGAGTCGAAAAAGACAAGCGGGCGTCTAGTGATGCGTGGGTATGAGCTTATGACAGACCATGTGGATGTTGAAAGAGTTACACTGCGCATAGCCGCTGTGGCTTCGAGCTCGTCTCCGTCTACCCCACTCCTATGGAGACGGCGCAACAGGATCCCTTTCGCTGTATGATGGCAGTGCTTCCGAAGGGGCAAGGCTAGAGTAGGAGAAGTGTCGCGGCGGCTCATCCTCGACGGTCCGTCCTCGCCTCACTCTTTGGAGAGCAGCCAGTAAGCCCGCGGTAACGCGTTCGCTTACTGCTGTCCTCGGCAGGCCATAGCTAGGGCGAACGCTGGGGTTCTGGTCCTCGCGAACATCACTAAGAATTCGTGATACATCCGATGGTGCCGTGTTCGTATGTTTGGTAGCGGATGGTTGATACGTAGCGCCGAGCGTGGACAACGATGAAGATCTTGTGTCCAAGGGCGAATGCAAGCTGCGTGAGAGGGACAAGGATATCGGCTTGGACTGCTTGGACTCGTACGTGTATGGGGAGACAGATGATACGGTGTTGATAGGAAGGTGAGGCTCTAAATCGAGTTGCACGTGAGTGAGCAGCTGATCAGCCTCTTCGCGCATATTACGCACCGTTGTCCATGACTTTAGAGTATGTGCGCCTTCTCCGTCCGTGTCGTATGATGAAGAACACACCGACAGCTACCATGATTGCTGCCAGCATCGCGCCGATGACCCCTCCAACTACTGGTGCTATACTGCCTTCCGATGACACGACGGCTAGCCCAATACTACTGGTAGTGCCCGAACCATGGAGTGTGGTGGAGGAAGCACTGATGGAAACAGTGCCCGTCGAGTTCGGATTGCCCAAGGCACTGGCACCGGAGCGCTCTTGGTACTGGAACATGTCGAGGATGAGAGGGTACGTCTGAGAGGCTTGGATGACGATGATCTGCAGCGTGTGGTTCTCGTATGTTAAGCCTTCCTGCTGACACAATACGATCTTGTTCCAAGACGTTAGCCCTTGAGCCGCGCCAGGCAAGGTTAGATGGCCTTGGATCGTCATGCTCCCGTCAATGTAGCACACGATGACCGGAGCCGCAGCTTGCAAAGGTCCAGCCCAACCAAATACGTAGACGGCGAGTCCTAGTCACTCGATCTTCGAATGGGCTGGTGTGTGAAGGCAAAAACGACGTACCTGTGAACGTCAGAGACGCCTCTGCACCCGGAGTGTTGGTGGCCTTGCTTGGGTCGCCATTTATCGTGGTATTCAACCACACTCCATCGTACTTGATGTTAGGATGTGGAGCGGCGAGGGCGACATATATAGAGCTGCTGCCATTCATAATAGTAGCCCTTCGGATGATAGTGCAATTGCTGAGTGAGAGGGGATGGACGACAGACATGGTACTACGACCCGCAACGTTATAACTGTTGATCGTTGTTCGCGAGTGGTGATAGGCTTCTAGGCAGCACCTCGAAAATGTTGGGAGATGCTGAAGAACGCTGCGCTGCGATCTGCATGTCAGTATCGTCGACGAGAATGTGTGCGTACTGGTAAGCATGGTCGCATACTGCTCCTAAAAGAGATAATTTACTCACCCGGAGAGCGGTCATTGCGAACTGCGCGAAAGCGTTGTCGCATTATCGAATTTAGACGAGGTCTTGCAACATGAGCCTTATACACAATTCCAATGGACGCTAGCAGAAGCAATGCACCTCGATGATGGCCAATGGAGGAAGTGCTTCGTGAGGACCGCATTCAACAGACAGTGCGACCGTTGCGGCGTACCAAGCCATCTTAGCTAAGGTCCAAGATCAGGAACCATGCGAAGTCGCAAGATGTGGAGGTTCGTTGCAACGATTCGTCAGCTGTTATGGAAGTTATACTTGCACGCGGGACTCGGATGCGCGGCGATGCCGGTGTTCTGGGCCAGATGGGCTGCATGATCATCGTCAGTGGTCCAAGTTGTCAGAAGTCGAAAAGCAGATTGAGGTGACAAACCGTGGTGAAATAGACCCCTCAAGCCCGGCAAGAAAGAGAGCCGTGGGCTTGAAGCTATGCGTGGGATATCTATATGTCGATTAGCAAACAACTGGAATCAAAACAAGCCAGTGCGTGTCCAGGGCGAGCTTTGTATCACAGATGAGAAGATCTGGCAGACCGCGACCCATTCAGATCTGTCAACCATACCATGGCAAGTTCCACCAAACATGATGCACGTGAGCGAAACCATCCTCCAGAGGCGACAAAGTCAGCGATACAGCCTACTTGCGCAATCTGTATGCAGACATAATACAGCACAACCCGCGAAGTGACAAGTCCATTAAGTGTCCAATAGCACCTTGACCCAAATAACCCTCTAACTACCCACGCCAGACGAAGCGCACGCGTCCAACCATCACCGCTCAGAGTACAGTGGAGGAGCCTCGGTCGGTGTCGCCTCCGGGTCTGCTACCTCCGCCCGACGGGCAGCGCGGAACGTGCGTGCCACCTGAAGAGCGGCCTGCACCATGTCCGCCATGCTCGGCCTGCGCGCTTTACCCGACGGCGCGATGCCGACGCGCCCGTGTATGCTGTGCAAATGTGGTGCCTCGTGCACGTCGTACCCCGTCGCGCCCGGTGCCGAACCGACGTAACTCTCGCTCGCGTCGCTGGGAGCCATAGTCGCGTTAGCGTGGGAGAATTCCGAGGGTGGTGGCACCAGGAGCGAAGGATACGAGGGCGAAGGTATCGGGGTAGAGCCAGATGCGCGTGGAGTCGTAGGGGACAAAGAAGCGTCCAGTGACTTGCTATATGCGTGCTTCGAGTCAGTGCTGATAATGGATGCGGGTCGTGTGGATGTAAACGGGGTAATGGCACCATCTCTTTTGGGCTCTGCGCGGTAGCGAAGATAGCTTTGTCAGCGAAATGTGGATTGGAAACAATCAGCCAGCATCTTGTGCTCACCGTCATGGCCGTCCAGAGACATATAGACGTGCTGCTTCTTCCGCCACCACCAGAAGAACGCTGCACAAGCCAATCCAACCAACAGCAACCCACCCAACGTCCCACCCACAATCGCGCCCACCGGAGGTTTTGAGCTCGATCCCGCCGTCGCCGTCTTCGTACTGTTCCCCGAATCCACCTCCAGGTTCTCCGGCGCGAACGCCAAGTTCCAGTACTTTTGGCTCGGTTGGAACATGAACCCATCCAGAAAGAACGGGTAATCGTCCGACGTCTCCAGGACCGTAATGTTGATTGTATGCGTGCCGTCCTTGAGACCCTGGCGGTCAAAGATCGAGTAGAACGTCCAGTTCACGAACGGGTCCGGTACGAACGTGTCCACGACCTCGTCGTCGATGACGAATTGTAACTTAGGAGCAAAGCTGTAGTTCACAGATTCCGGGACAGCGAGTGTGGCGACCATGATTCTGGTGCCTACGCGCAAGTGAGACAATCGGGAGGAAAATCCTATCAGCGTCAATAGCATCGCTCTCGCAGAGGGCTACGCACCATCAAATTCCAACGATACTGACGAGTTATCCGCGTACGCCGTGCTCAGCATGTCTCCCCAGTACTCTTCACGTTCCCATGTTCCTGCATACTGCACTGCTGGATCGCGATTGTCTATGAGCAAGAGCCGCGAATTCGATGCACTGTATGGCATCTTTGTACAGGCAGTCGATCAAGCAGGGTTGAAGTCTGCTGGCCGCCTCAGGAGTCGTTGACGAGCAGAACCAAGGGGCGGACATCGTGTTCGTGTTGAGCGGGGGGAACACGGCAATTATGGCACCGTATACGCGCCCAGACGTCTCGCATCATCGTTTTCAAATGCCGGGCGGCGAGTCGCACAGCATGTTACGATTATGCGTACAATGCTATGCGCCATGCGTGCCTTGAGTGGTCTTGACTTCTAACCTGCATGCTCTTAGTCTCAGATCTTACCTCACAGTTGTGTTCCGTATCTCAAGTTGTGGATGAGACGTGGGCGGCGCACCTTAGTTCCGGTGAAGGCGGTGCAAGGCATGATGCTTCTAAAGACATGGTATTGTGAGTGCAACGACAAAGCGATGGAGCTGCAAATTGAACGTAGAAGGACAGTACACTAAGAGAGGGTGGGGAGCAGGCCGGGCCCTGCAAGTATACAACACGAATGGAGGAGCGACTAAATGGGAATATGGCAGGGCGTATACTTGAGTAGTGGTATTGTTAAAACGTTTCTTCTTCGTCAACAGCCCCTTCGGGCACCTCAAAGCCCTCCTGAGAGAAAGAGGAAGACAAACGATCAGACCGGCTTGCCGTAACATGATTGGCGAAAATGACGAACCTCCGTCGAGTACAGGATCTTCTGGATGTCGCGTAGTACAGGATCATCTTTGTCCTCAGCTTGCAGCACCTCCAACTGTTGTTGCACGAGGATCTCAATGTCCCGCAGCTGTGCCCGCAGTCAGAATCCCAACAGAACGATGAGATGACTCAACCGGCACGACCACCAGTGACCTCGCAAAAGAGCGCAAGGATCCCAGGGTCGACGGACATGTCAAACAAACTGACCTTCGCGAAGTAGAAGTCACGCTCCTTCTCCAGACCCTCCAGATGAACATTCATCTCCCGTAGCTGAGCTTGCAAGTTCTGGATAGCTTCGTTTGGCTGTGTTGAACCCGCGCGATGACCACTGAGCGGTGTCCGTCCACCCGCCCTAGAGCCGCCTGCATGCAAGTTGCCGGCACTCCCGCGGCTGGGGGCGAGAGGAGCGATGGTGGCAGGGGTGTCTGTGGGCGCACCACGCCGTCGGGCAACGGGATCATAGCCCTGACCGCCATAGTTGGTGTCCCAAAAGCGCTTGCTCCATTGCAAGAACTCGAGGTTATCCCTAAGAATTGACGATGAGATGAGCTAGCGGGCTACCGAACAAGCAACCTCTGCCACGTACTGCATCTTGCACTTCACGAGCTTCTCCACGGGGATAGGCTGCGAAAGATGAGCATGGCGCGATGGCAATGGGGGTATCGCACACACCTTCTCGATCTTGTGCTGCCTGAAAGTGTTCTGGAGGATTTTGAAGTTGGCAATGAACTCGTACTCATGCTTCGCGTTCATCTTCACGCGGGCCATCGGGACATCGCCTGCATGTTGGGACGATGAACAGGCGCGGTTACGAATGCCGCAATTTCGCGTGAGTAAAGAGCAAGGCACTGACCGAAGATCGAATCCATGATCTGACAGTACGCGCCACCGGTACCGCACTGCTCAACCTTTGTATAGTTGATCTGAAGCAGGTCGTTAAGCCATGCCAGAAGCTCAGTACGAGACTCTCCCATGTTGAAGACGCGTAAGGAGGAGGGAAAGAAAGGAGACGGGGTGGTGGATGGTGGTCGATGAGTATCAAGAACCTTGCGCTCGCCTTCCGGACGCGTCCAGCATGAGCGTCTATGTCACGCGATTGGGCGCTAAGCGTGTCTTGTTCTTCGCCACTTGTTCGCCACTTCCTCCCCTGCTCTTGCCTCCGCCCATTTCGCGAACACATCTCGAACATCCTGCGGGACGTGTTATTTGGTCGGTTTCTACTGAATGTAACCGAAGAGATGACACAGAGTCACTAATATAGGATTTGAAGGTCAAACACAGATATCCTTGTCAACGCCACTCACAGGATTTGTGGCTGAAATCTCAAATACCCGCGACGAAGACTCTATATTCTTGGTGCCCGAGACACTCAGACGTGATTACCACGCCCAACACAGAACACTAAGACACACGGCAGCCTTGGTATCGGACACCTGCCATACCACAGCTGCAGTTCCAAGTACCAGATACCATCTAGTACGATACCAAGGTTAGTGTAAGATTCTTCCTTGGCGTCAATTTCTCTCTCCTTGAGAAGGACTCCAAAAGGGACCGTGATTTGTTGCAACGCTGCCTCTGCTGGCTTACAGTCCTGGAGAGACGCGTCTACAGTGCGACTATCCTATTCCGGACAACATATTCGAGCGTATTCAATCACTTCAATGGCCCAGAAATGACGTCAATATTCAATACTGACATGCTGATCAGACCAGGCCATAGATCGTCTCCTCTTAATATGGTACAACTACCGCCGGAAATATACAGCGCCATCGTTTCGTACGCCTCCACCCGCGACCTACTCGTCCTCAGCCGGACCAGCAAGGCGTTCCAGCGCGCCGCGGAGCCGAAATTGTACGAAAGCATGGTCCTCCGCGACGCACAATCTATCTTTCTCGGATGCCACGCCATCCTCGCACGCGACGGTTTCAGAGGCCCTTACGTCAGGCGCATGTTCATCTACCAGGATGCGCGACGTGCGACAGCACGTAACAACCTCGCAGCCGCCCCGCCACAGTTTTGGTACGTCATCCAGGACGCGCTCACGAAGACGAGCCATCTCGAGACCCTCCTCATCCACGACCCGACAACCTCGCATTCGTGGATCCTCAATAGCGATCACTTCAAGTTCCAACTGCGAGAGGCCACCCTCCGTCTTCCGTGGGACTCCCATATGGTCTCGTTTTTGCAGAGGCAACATAAACTGCTAACTCTCACCACGGCGGACATACAGGAGGATGAGGACGATAGACGCGTCGGTTCTCTCCCACCCACCGCTCTCCCGATCCTGGAGGTCTTCAGTGGCCCTGTCCTTGTTGTAGCTGAGCTCCTCGGAAGCCCCCTCAAGCGAATACAGGTGACAGTAGACGAAAATACGGCGCCATTGGTTCCTACTATCGTGGCAGATCTCGGCAAGATCATGAAGACGCTTCGCACGCTCTCGATCTTGGGGCTACCGGAGGACTTCGTGCTCGATACCGTGCACATGCTCGCCAATTCCGTCCTCGCTTCGGAAATGCGCTACCTTGGCATCCTTCGCCTCCCAATGATGCGCGAGGTAAACAGACGTTTCTTCCCTATTTCCCCTGGCCGGCACATTAAAGATCAAGTCCGCGTGCTGACACCGCAAACAATTCCTAACAGTGGGACCGTCTTCAGCGCTACCTCATGAAGCTATCCGCGCTCGTGATGATTGAAATAGAAGTCACCCACTGGAACCCAGCCCCGAACGAAGGCCTACAGCGCATGATTCTGCATGAGCTCCGGCTCTTCTGCCCCACCCTGCAACAAATCGTGTTCTGGCACTTGATGCAGCGCTTCCATTGGTACTCGCGCGATGGGCAGTGGTACTGCATGCACACTACGGGCCGGCACGTAGTGCACGACAACCACTGGCGCACGGTCTAGCAGGCTGGCTAAGGGGTCGGGTGAGCCCATGGGACGGAATTTGAACGGGTGCGGTGTGGGCTGTGCGAGTATGCGGCGTACTGAATTGGGAGATAACGGACCTTGGGCAAACGGACTGAACTAGTGCGCGGCCGAGTCAGGAAAGTCAGGAGGAGGGGGAGCACGATGCTCCCAGGCTGTAGAATCACATTCACGCAGGTGGGTGCGTGTGTCCCTGCGCGTGTTTGTGGCCCGGGCGGGTGGCGGGAGTATGTGTGTCCATCTGACGCTTTATCTGGATGCGCAGGGCTGGAACCGTGCGGGTTATTGCGCTAGCGGCAGGCGGAGAGCAGCGATGGCTCGGGAGCTCGGTAGCTCGGGGCCGTGTACTTGACTCTAGATATCAAGATAATCGTAGTGTGCGCCCGGGGCTTGCGTGCTTCGCGCCTTCTTGCGATCCCGGAGAGAACTGGCGGCGAGGCGCCCCGAAGAAAGCAGCTTGCTCCCATTCACGCGGGCAAGACAGACGCTGGCGACGTATGCTGATTTGCTCGCGACCGCTACTCGCTCCGGGGAAACCCCAGGCCACGGGCGAGGTGGGGCGTACCGCGGTGAGTACTCTGCTAGACCGACCCTAGTGACCCGAGCATGCGTGCGTAGGCTTGTGCCAACATATGCCCAACATATGCCCGGGAAACGCGCGCGCGCCGTCGGATCTGCCACGGTGGCACTAGTCCTCTGGCTATGGACCGTGCTCCGCGGGAGAGGCACTGCCAGCAGATGAGATGGCAGCCCATCCTTACGCGTGCGATGTCTATCCAGGGATCGAGATGGGGAGATACGCCTCGGCAGACGGCGCGCGGGGAACGAATGGCCAAATGCATCTCAGATTGAGCAGGGCAGCGTCCGAACCTGCGCGCGTCTCCGGGCGTGCGAGGCGGCTGCGCCGTTCTCTTTATGTGCCTCATAATCCGCCCAAGGCCTGCCAGACAGACGGCAGTGCGTGGCGTCTTTCGCATCCTCCAGTCCTCGGCCATCTGCAGCGTCCTTTGTCCGTTTCATACCCACCCATGTCTTCTTCCTCCTCCGCGTCCTCATCCTCCTCTTCCTCCTCATCACGCTCGCCCTCACCGGTCTCCTCTCTGTCTTCCGCACCCATTGCCGCGTGGTCGCGCCCCGTCCCTCCACTCCACACGAGCATGAGCACTGCTACTAAGACGTCGACAGCCGGCCCTACGCGCGGCAGCGTGCCAGGGCCCGCGCCGCCCATCGCGTCGCTCCCAAGCCTCGCGCACTCTTTGTCCGCGTTCCCCACCATGACCGTCGTCACGAACGACATGGTCCACTACGGCACGCTTGGGCGCACAAAGGGCGTGAGCGAAGCCAAGGTGAGAGAACGCCCCCAGCTGGCCCTACAGAGGGCCTGCTTCGCTTCTTTCTAGACCCTGTCAAAGGGACTAGGACAGGCCTACGCCCACACTTCGCCTGCCCTCCTAACGCCTCCGCAGGGATAAGCTCGCTGACACGCGCTTTGTCTCCCCTTCTCTCTGCAGCTCACGTCTGCTCTGCGCAGGACGAAGCAGCGACAGGATGCTGGGCCCGGTGCCATGGTCAGTGTCCATGCTCGCCTGTCGAACGCCACAGCATTGGGCTAACCGACCGAACATGCTCTTTGCAGACATCCATCGCGTCCGCGCGCGCAGCGTATCCCACGCCAGAGGACGACGAGCCGGTTCTCCTGATCGTTCCCAAGAGGTCTAAAGTAAGCCTCCTCCGGTCGAGACCGCGCTCCACGCATGCTGACAGCGTCCGTCCCGTCCCTGCGTGTTTCTGTGGCGAAACGTTAAACAGGCTGGCAAGCAATCGTCATGACTGCGACGGCGACCTCGGACGCCTGGACCACATCCGGTGCAGGCTCACACCACTGCTCACCACTCACCGCGCATCGACATCACCACCACCGCCGCATTATACCCCCATCTCATCCTGATGTGGCGCGACACACGCCTTGCAACTTGTTCGCCTGACGGCAGGCCCCTCCACTCTCAGCGTTCAACATCGACCGTTTCCGTCCGTCTTCGCCTTGGTCCCTTGCCAATTCCTCGTATCCGAATATCTTGGGCGTAGCTCTCGCTTTCTCGCGGGCGGCTCGGAGTGTGCGACAAAGCTTATTTTTATGACACGATTTCGATAGCAGCGGCATCTCAGCGTAGCGTAGCGTTCTCAGTAGTTAATCATAGTCAACCAACTCGGGTATCGATAGCAGAAGCAAATTGTAGCACCAGTTGTAACTTTAGTAGCTCGTGACACGTCGTAGCAATTCGAGAGGAGAAGTTGAGAATCAAAGGAATGGTCCGAGATCGTGAAGCGTGAAGCGTGCCGACGAAGATCATACCTTATTCACCCGCAAAGAGACGTATCAGCATGTACGTCGTAGAGCCCAAGAAGCGAATCACTGTAACACCATTCCGTGAGCTTCTCCGCAAAGATCTACAAGCCGGAAGCACTTACAGGCCAGGCCGGCCACGGAGAAGAGGATAAAGGCCATATATCCGTTGACAGTGTTGTGCGCGCCCTTGTCAGACGCCTTGCCCGTCGCGGTGCTACAAAATCCGGAATCAGCCGCGCCCAAACACGTATCAAGTACCGAGTGCAACGTACACGATGATGGCCGCAAGCAGTGCCTAGAGTAAAACGGCCGTTGAGAGAGGGAGTTAGATGGCAACGGTCAGTCTCATCTACGACGAGCGGAGACGAACAAACTCCACTCACGTTCGAAAGCGTCCACCAGAGCAAGACCTAACATCACATTTCCGAGGAGCGTGTCAGCATCGGATCACCTTACCTGCTTGACCGCGCTGATACACTGGACACTCACGCTAGAGACAGAGCGTCAGCATGCCTCGTGTCGACCGTAAACGGCCTAGTCTCGCGAGAAGACACTCACTTGGTTCTGAAACTCCTGTAGTAGTCCTCTTGCTGCGTCTGCGGGTCAGGCTTGGACTCGGTCTTCGGCGGCTTCGTGGACAGCATGTGGATGGCATCCTCATACGCCGCGTTAATGTCCGTCTCCGCTGTCGGAACGGACACCTCAACCTCGTTCTTGTTCGGCCCTGTCTTCACCACGCCAAGATCTGTCGAAATCTTGTTGTCACCCTTCGTACCCCAGGAGACATCACTGCGTAATACGGGGAAGGGCGCGGGGTGTGATCAGCAACCGGGAAATCACGCGCAAGGGGAAGATCGGACGCACTGGACGTTGGCGAACTGGGGTAAGGGGAAAGCGGGGAAGGGGAAGGGGCAGGAAGCCCATCAGCATCACTCTCCGCAGGATGTCCGGAAGCTGAACGTACGGCATAGACGTTGAGCACCGAAATGTACGAAGGCGCCATGAGCAGGTACTGGAGGAAGGACGTGATCATGTGCCACGGCTCGAACTGCGGCCAACTCGTTAGCACCCCGCGGAATGCGCGCATCTCCGTCGTGACAACGTACATGAATCAGCGAGGCGAGGATGTACAGCCCTAGCGTTGCCAACAAGGAGATGACGATGTTCCTGAAGATGGAGTTTGTGAAGAGCATATCGGGCGAAAGGGGGCCGGTATGGTCCTTGATGACATTGTCAACTCCCTTGAAGGCCAAGAAGAATGCTGCGATCTGTATGTTTCGAATCCACGCGCTCAGGAAAATGATGCCCTATTCGGAAATAACAGTCTGCGTACCGTCATGTATACGGTGATGACCGCAAACCCTATGAATGCTAATGTGTAGCCCCACTTCGCACCCTGCGGTCTGTTGCCAAGCGACAGGATGTAGCACATAATGAGCAAGCCGAGATAAAAGTATTCCAAGATGACATTGACGATGTGGACGCCATTTCCGAGGTTGAACGATGGGTCTTCCAGCGACTCGCTCAGGATGATGAACGAGATGAAGTAGTTGCCCTATAGCGACAAATCAACCAGGCTCAGAGGATGACAGGATTTAGCTGTCAAAGAGGCAACTTACCAGAGCGAACCACGAGAAGAACAGATTGAAGCATTGATACAACAATTCGACATGGATCCAGAACTTGCGCAACCAAGAATGGGAAGAACGGTAAATGTAGTGGAACTTCACCGTACTGTGAATGGCCGCGAAGAACGATCCATTCAGCCACCGACGCCTCTGACTGATCAGCTCCGGAACCTGTCCAGCAAACGTCAGTGATACCCTTCCCATGACGAGCCAACGGGCATTGAAGGGCACGGACCTGGTCCGGGACATCCGTGACAGCGTACGCGGACTTGACGTAGTGCAGAATCCACGCGCCGCCGCGCTTCGAGACGAGCTCCCAGCACAGAATCTACCACCCAAAAATTAGGCGAAATCTCGGCGAAAGGGTCCGGAACGGCTTACACGGTCCTCTGCGAGGTACATATTGGCGGTGAAGATGTCTGCCCCCGCGCCGTGCTATGGTCACGTTGAGTACGGAGCACATTCGCGCATACGGCATGTGAACGCTCACCATCTTCTCTCCGAGGAAGTACTTCTGGAGAGGGCCTTGGCCGGTCGCATCGTTTTGCAGTGCTATGTATCGGTAGGCGCTGAAAGCTCCCGGCAACACGGTGATGTAGCCGAAGATGGATTCCCTTCGAGAACAGGCGAGTCAGCACAATGAGGCTACCAACATCCCTCTGGAACCACGCACAGTGGCTTGTCCAGGATATTTGACATCTTGTACTCGAAGTTCTGCGCGGCCACTACGGACGCATGTCGGTCATGGTTCTGTCATTCCTCGAAAACGCAGAGTCTTACCAAGAGGGTTGATCAGATTCCGCATGTACTTGCCCTTGAGCGCGACAATTTCGCCGCAGGCTCCTCCGACGTTTGAGTTGATGTCGAACGCCTTCCACAAATGGTAGATCGACGTAGGCCCGGGCATCGTCCCGACATCCAGCAGCACACAGACGTTTGGCTGGAGAATCGGTCCGAACGCGTTAAAGAACCAGCGATGGGAGTTGATCTTTTTCTGGTTCTTCTCCTTCAGGCAAAAGATGATCTGGACCGGGACAATTCCGCGCTCCGCTCCTTCGAGCTTCATTGACGGCGTTACCGAGACTATGTAAACCGGTCAATAGCACGTTCCGGGCGAGGCGCGAACGGACGGGCCTACTTTGCGTCGTGTATTCGTATATATGCGCCACCACGGGTTTCCCGTTGACGATGTTCTAGCACCCTAGTAAGCGCCCGCACGTTCGTCGCTCAAGGAGAGCGCAGGCACGTACCTTTGCCACGCCGTCCTGGTACGCTCCCATGGCCGCAATGACGCTCAGAGTGCGGGAGTTTATCTTCTGCCGACCGTCAGACACGATGCACACGACGACCTTCTTCCAGCCGTCCTTGCCCCACGTCTTACTGCGGTCGCGCTTGCAGAGATGCGCGATGTTCTTCATAACGCCGTGCATCGTCCGGCAGAACAGCTCCTCGTCCTCGTTGTACATGGTCATCACGATGAACAGCTCCGTACGTCGGGGCGGGTCGTAGTGCACCTGGCGCAGGGTGAAGCCCGAGTCCTTGAAGTCATTCGGGTCGCACGTCGCCGCCGAATAGCGCATATGAGTGAACTCGCGCTCATTTTGCAGCGGGCACATGTTCAGCAACTTCGTCGGGACCGCCGAGTCCAGCACGAAGTTGCCATGGAATAGCTCCACCTTCTTGATCGTCTTGTACCGACGCGGCACGCGTTGCGGGATGCGCCCATAGCGAATGTTGTTCTCCGATCGATCATCCGACTCTGACGGGTCGTACTCACCCGGCATAGGCATCCCCATCTGCCCAGTGGGGCCATCGCGTCGTAGCAATGGGATGTCACCGGTATCCAAATCCTCCACGCCCTCGTCATGCAACTGGAATGTTGCCCCTTGATACGATGGCTGCGGAGATACAGGCGCACCGAGTGGATGCGCAGGGTTCGATGGATCGAGATACTCGCCAGGCTGTAGAGGCGGTGATCCCGGGTGGAGGGGCGGCGAGCCCGGGTGTATAGGGGGAGGCGAGTGTGGCTGAGGGAAGCCAGGGGGATACGCCTCTGGGTTGTACAGACTGGTACGTGGAGGAGACTGCGGCGGCTGGGGTGGTTGGAAGGCGTTCGATGGTTGACCTGGAGGAGCTTGGAAGACCCCTGTGGGGCCCTGGGGGCTCATGAAGGGGTCGAGGTGCAACGGCTGGTACGGCTGATGCTCCTGTTCATAGTTGGGGCTCGGAGATGGGTTGAATCCCCCCGGATTCGGGTAGTTGAGGTAAGGGGAGTAGCCGTCGTTGTAATGCCCGTGCTGGGCCTCGTCCGCCTGCTCATGATGAGGGGTAGATCTCGCATAGTGACGAAAAGGCTCACCTCGGGGTAATGAGACATGCTGGTGGGTGGTCAAGTCGTGGACGAACGGCCCAATATGCTGCTCACTGCGGAGAATGCTGAAGGAATGCTGTGCTCAGACATCGAGCGCAGTCCCGGCGACAGTGCCTCTGCCACATGAACTCACCAAAAACACCGAGGATTGCGTGGGCCGCGGTTATGTACGTATGCAAACCCAGGTGTGTATCTCCGTTGCACCTCCTACACGCCGAGAGCAAGCCCAGAGTTTACTAGGAGCGGGCCGAACGGTCCCCCAGAGGCTGATTGTATGCGTTCGACGCCAAGAGCTTTTCTGTGCAGGATAGTGTACTCGTTCTCGTCGTTGCGGTCGTTGTCGTCAAATCCAAGAGCAGACAGAAAGACCGTGGATGACAGAAGATGAGCAGTGGTCGCTGGACAAGACGCGCCCGGTGACGGTAGTGGAGAGACGCCAATGCGCTAAGCGACAAGGCACGGGACGGCGCTCTAGCAACCAAGCATTCCCGAAATGAGCTTGTTGATCGACGACGCATATGACGATCGTCGACGACTTGACAAGTTCGTGGGCCAGCACTACTTAGTCTTCAAAAGATACTGGAGGAGAACAAGGGGAGAGGTTCCAAGGAACCCAACGTCTAATATAGCAAGCTCAGGGCTAGCACTCTTCAGGCTTGTTTGGATCGGCGCGATTAGAAGCACATAAAACGCCACACCAGGCAGTAAGTCTGGAACGTAAGTAGCAGTAAGTACATTGCCGGCCCCGATGATGATTTCGAGCTTTGGAAACTGAGGCCTGAGGCATGCGGCGCAAGGCGACGCAGCAAATCATGTTGTACAAGTTGTACCCCAACAGGTATATGTACAGCTCACGTCGAGTTCGGGTATCGTCCAGACCTATATAATGCGGACCCACTGCAAGAACCTCTCCAGCCAATTCTTGGGCGTGTCCGTGTCCTCGTCGGGGACGACAGGCACACTCCCCTGGTCGAACACCATCTCCTCCAACGAAAACATCCGCGTCTGCTTGATCAGCTTGTACCCGAACGTCAATAGCAAGAAGAAAGGCTACGCCATCATCGTCGTGCCCGTCAGCGCTAGCTAGCGTATTGAAGGTGAGGGTACTCACGATAGGGACGTATGCGGATAGGAACTGCGACACGGGATCCGACTGTTTCTGCCAACTCGGGTATACGGGGAGAGCATCGCCCATGACATCGGCTGTTCATTGCGGCAGTAAGCTCATCGTGCCAGCGTGCGTCGGAGGGACCGCGATCATACTCACCTATCCTCCAGCCGCTATGCACGAAGACGGCCCTGAAAGCAGGTCAGCGCTATCGGGACCTTCCTAGGACAGCAAAACGCACCAGCCATTCGTAAGAAGAACGATCATGCATACGCTGAAGGCATACCACGCAAGCTGGAGAAAAGCGTCGGCGTCAGCATCACAGTATCGGCCACAACGTGTATCCTGCTGAACATGTACACTCACGTATGGTTGCGCGCACGCCCTGTTCTTTTTTATCTTCATTATTTGCTTTCTGACAGCCTCCGCGTCATCATCGGAGAGTTCTGAACATCGCCTCTCCGCGTAAGCTGTCCCTTGGTACCACCTGGGCGGTGGTTGCAAGCGTAAGAAAATACTTATGATGCCAACAACACGACAGCGCGCACCTGATGTACGTGAACAGCATCCCTGCCCAAGACTGGAGCGATGCGACGCTGGCCACAGCGACAAGCCATTGGAATGCCTAGATGAATGGTAAGTGAAGATCAGTACTCATGCACGAGATTTGTACTGGGTGCATGCCAGCTCACCGCGTTTGCGCTACCAGCAGCAGAGCTGAGGAATGTCAAGAAGCCGATGGAAGCAGAGAATAGTACGCTCGCCAGAGGCAAAACGTAAGGTGAGTCCTTTGATAGCGTCGTAGTTTCGGAAAGTCCGTCTTCGATGCTTGTTGGACCATGGACCAGTCTCGGTGACTCTGCTTGTTTTCGCTGAGTTCCATCCCCAAGGCGCGTGCATGATCCCGGAAAACAAAACGTACGATCATAATCCGACTCGTTCCCGCTCTCGGCCTCCGAGACGTCGGTAGTATCGCCATCGCTGCTCTCCACATCCGCAACAGTGCGCCTCGCATTGAGCTTAAAGAGATGCCCTAGGAAAGCGGGGGCATGCCCGCGCCGTGCGAGGAAGAACAGGAACCGGCTGCTGATGTATATGTCCGACGCCGCTGCCGACCACGCAGAGATGAGGATCGAGGCGTTCACCAGATCTGGGAACTGCGGCGAATGGCGTCGGTCAGATCCTGGTGTATACATCAACTGTCGTGGCGCGGTGGCTGAAACGCACCACTTTGAAGCTGGCGCGGGTGAACGCGATGACAAACGGAGAGTGTCGCCCTGTGCGGTCGTCGCCTGCCAGACCCGGGTCGGTCGCGGGCACCAACAAGCCGGCGCAGAATACGCCGCTCAGATAGAACAGCGTGCTGCAACGTAGCTCAGTGGATGGCGTCATGGAATATATGGATAAAGAGATCCATCACGCACATACGAATCCACACCTTGCGCAGAGCCCGCGGTACATTCTATCCGATGCGTTGAGCATGTGCCTGTGATACACTAAGATGAAGAGCGTGCCTCACCCGTGTAGCGTCGATGACCTCTCCCGCCGCCTACATCGCGAAGAACGTCACAGAATCTGTCCAATGGGAGGGATGAGCACTTACTATACCAGGGACCTCGGAGCCGAAGAAAGAGAAGGACGCCTGCATGAGCACTGCCCAAAAGCCGAGTAAATGGCCTTTCTCGCCCGTGATGCCGAGGTAATTGGGTGAAAAGGGTTGTTCAGCCCAGTACCTGAACCCTATACGCCTATCACGAAGAAGACATTAGACTCATGGAAACCAGCATCGCAGCACAACATACCCCTGGTTAGATGCCCCAAGATCGACAAGGAGGCTTATGACGACTGCACTCGTCAAACGTAGGTTTAGCCACACGCAGGACGCGCGGGGACAGTAGATGGAACCTACTGATCAAAACAATCGTGCAGACTTTGAGACAGGACATGTAGAACTCGACTTCGCCGTAGTACCTTGACGGAAAGCAGTTGATTGCCGTGGCTACGATGAGCTGCGGGGGAGCATACAATGAGTAAGCACAGTGTTAGTCACCAGAGAAAGACTGCTGACGAAGAATCCGGACGCAGCTGCCACCCTGTTGCAATGTCAGCCATGCAATGACATCCCAATATTCCTTGGATAAAACGACATACGGGATTTTGGCTGTAGACTCCCAGTACCCTAGGACTACAGCGGCCGCAGTGATCTCTGCAGCTGTCATCCGTCTTCAAAAGTTGGAATCGCCCTGAGATATACCATGCACGTGTACGTACGCAAAGTGACACTCCAGTTGTACTAGGATATGTGCAATTGTCAGCATTGTCTGATTGGCGTACCCGGGATGCAATAGCGACTCACCCAAGCTGCCCATCCCAGAGAGAAACCAAGCGCTGGGTCCACGTACAGGTCGGCCAGGCCGACTACACCACCAACATTGGGCCTGTACAAGGTTTTGAGCGCGTTAGTCTCCGAAACCACCATACACGGTACTGGAGATATGAACTTACAAGTATGCAATCATTTCTCCGATTGAGACGCATAAGCAGTATACAACTGAACCCACGACGGTGTATCCTAGGAGAGACCCCACTGGGCCGCCGTTGCGGAGTGCATCCTATTACAAAAGTGTGTCAATAGGAGGAGCTATGCAAAGACGTCTTGGATGACATACGGCTGAGCCGAGAAATAGTCCCGTGCCAATGACTCCACCTGGATGGATATACATATCTCAACCTGTGTCCGTATTTCAATGACATACTGACATACCGATTGAAATCATGCCAACTGTGCGCGAGCGCAGGTTCAGTCATGCTGGAAGCGCCGAGTTCAGCGTGGACTTACTATGCTTGCGCGAGAGCTGGGGAGGAAGGTCTTCTTTAATCCTCGCCCAACGCCGCTGGAAGTGTAGGATGCGATTGCGCTGCCTCTGAAAGCGATGCAATGTAGAGTTCGGCGGCGCAACGATGCGCACGGTGGGAGCTGACCGGGCTCCGGTTGTGTACCCACTACGGGCTCGTAACGAGGGGACATCACTCATTTCCATCTCCATCGCGCTGCACACCGGGGCAAGCAGAAAGTCTAGGTGAAAGCGGGTGCAGGTGCTAGCAAGCAAGGGCCCATTTGGGCTTGTGGAGGGTCCGTTACTTGAGGTGCTTGCGCACTGGCTGTGCTAGTAACTTTGTGAGAAGGAGAGGATCTCTTTTCGGCCTTTAGCCGGGTTGGAGATAACAAAACATGGAGCGCGCAGATACTTGGCATACGAGGCTGTTCACAGCAGTCAAAACGCGCAGACGGCAGGTCATTGAGTGGCGGACTCCCTCCTCGTGTACACAGCCCCCTCAACGGCTTCTCTGGCCCACCCTTCCCAATCTGGCAATCGCTAACGTTGTTACCCATGATCCCGCCACCGCGCGTGCTATCCTCTCTTTGGTTACGTCTACCACAGGCACCTCGTCCACCCAGCCGATGAAGCACCCCATCAACCCAAACGTACTCCATAGGAGGGCACAGGTAGGCTTACACGCAACGTCTTGGTGACAATGAACAAGGACGATACAGCCGGTGACCTGAAAAAGCTCAGGCCCCACCAGCCGAGCAGTGGTGAGAACTACGTAACTGCGGTCCGCTGCGACAAGGTCGGAGCATCATCAATCACAGGATCTGGCAGCCTCAATGACTCGTGCACTGACAACCTGCATCGCCCTGATGCGCTGCGGGAGTGGAGAATGCTCGTCGCGTCAGTTGAACGCGGCCGCTGGCGGCGATTCAAGCTTCTTGTGGCCGACTTACGCTTTCTCGTCCACCACGTGGCAACCGTCTACAGCTTGCGCCCTGGCGATAACAGGGGTCCTTATCGAGCTGCCGGGTAGGTACCGGTTTGCGAGACATCAGTCAGACTCGAAGCTTGTGGGGCAGCTGAAAGTCAATGAATCAATGCAAACGGTATATAGCCGAATGCGACGATGGCCACGCTAATCCTCCTCCCCCTTCTACCTCTCCCTTATCACCTCACACCTCACACCCACATGCGTTGACACGACCTGCGTAGCCATGTGGTGCACCGTCCCCCCTCAGACCCTGCAGAATGGGACGCTTGCTGCTTTGGTATGCGCTGCCTCCCCGGACGATCCCTCACAATGCATCGCGATATGCCCTAATCCTGACATCTCGGGAGTTGGCGTCCGGTCCGCGTTCTACCTCCAGAGCGTCATGAACAGTGAGTACTGTACCTGCTGCATTGAATATGACATTCGCGAGCCTGTTGTCAAGTGCGAAGCTCCCCGGTGGTCGAAGTTCAAGTGCTCGTGTGACATCGCGGAGTCGAGGGGTGCTCATCCGCTGCCTACTTGATACTAACACTGACCCTCGTAGCGCTCTTGGTCATCTTCTCTCGCCGGGACTCTGTGCCAAGCGCGTGGGCCTCTACACTGCTCACCGCCTCGCTCGTGATCGCCGCGATGGTCCAGAAAGGGAATCAATCCATAACGCTGCACCACGCGACGCTCACCATGAAGTAAGCGCAGTCACCCCAGTTCACGACGCTTGTCGCGGATCCCCATGCAGTACTGACCGCAGCGCCATAGCTTTGCGACCCTCTCGTGCATCAGCTCTCTCGCTGTAGCGCCTACGCTCTCCATATGGCGTCTCACCCCGGAAGGCTATTACGCTCGGCAACTCGCGCACCATGTCATGAACACCGCAACGCCTGACGAGAATCACCACACTAGTGATGCTGCGTCAATTACCGACAGGGATCGGATGAAGATCCAGCGGGCCCAGGGCCTCCAACGGCTGTTTCTCGCGCTCGCGCTGCTCACTCAGGTTGTTCTGCAGTGGGCATGGGGCGTGGTGCTCTTTGTGTCTCCCGTTTATAGCCAGACGAACTGCAGCGGCCAAACGATCCTGATCTTCTTCTTGAAGAGCTTCACGGCACGGGAAATTAATCACAAGTACATGGTCGTCTGGGTCTTCTGGCTGCTGTTTTCGCTCGGCATCACTCTCGTCATGACGATCGTGCTCGCTGTCACCAGCCCAGTCCGCGCCCGGGTCTACTCGAGGACGAACTCGCGCTCTTCGTCAATTGTAACACGCTCGTCCTCCGATTCATGCCGGAATCCCATCTACGCGCAGCTCTGGGAGACTCTCACGGACATATTCCCTGCACGGCATGACAAGGACAGACAGCTCATCTTCGGGTTCAACGTGCTCGCGACTGTGCTCTGGCTGATCTTCCTCGTCGGTACGCGCGTCCCGCCCATCGTTTCATTCATAGTGCCTAACAATGTCAACAGCATCCGAGTTGCAGATCCAGGCAAATTGCATCTTCGAGGGAGAGAACATGATTTCGAGCTTCGGCCAGGTACGTCTCGCGCGGCCGACATCCACGCTCCACACCCTGACTCCTTCACACGACCACAGATCACTGCCCTCCTCCTCGCCGCGCAGCCTATGTGGAGCCTGACAGTCGCACTGTACCGATGGCCAGCAGCCCAAAGACGCCTCGCGCGCCGGCGCAGACGCGAGCAGCTCGAGCTCGCGCCAGTCCTGCCCCAGACCGCCACTCAAGCCTCCGCCGATCACCTCTCCCCGTCCTCGCACGGACCGTCCGGCGCCTCGCCCTCGCGTGCGCGCACGCGCGTGAGCACCCTTATAACCCCACTGCTCACGCGCGGCCGCTCTCGGCGAGTGGTAGCTGGACGCGTCTCGCCCGACGGCGCAATCGCGGTGCCGCACTGCGACTGCAGCCAGCCGACGTGTGTCCACGCAAGCCCTACTACCCCTACTGACCCTGTCCACGACCTGAATCACGTCTACATCCCGCGCTCGAGCGCGGAGGACTGGAGCGAGCTGGTCTCGCTGACCCACCTCCCGCGCGCGCCGGTGTTTCCGGCCCCTTCGAGGCTCTGACGACCGTCAACTCCTCCACATTGTGTAACGTCTTATTTGCTAACTTGTATATCACTGTAGATCGCCCCACCTCGCGCTTAAGCCTTGTACCGCAGCACCATACTCTGTACTTTCTTGCTATTCTACCCTACGCGCCATCTGCTCTAGTGCACCTTACGTCCAAGACTCCTCGAAGTTCTTCTATATCATGTAACGGCACGATACCCTGATATCCCTCGCACAATGTACCAAGATAACGTTATCCCATGTGACGGCTGTTTCTGCTGTTCGCCTCGGCCATGGCCTCATTCGCGTCCCCTCGCCGAACTCAGACGCACTCAACGCGATCTACATCCTCACGCCTCAAATCTCTTCATTCCCAGCAGCCCAGCATACTCGTATGGAAATGCGCTACTCAATAGACTCCCCACCACCGACCCGCGTCGGAGCGCTCGCTGCCACCGGCGCGGCCTTCGTGAACGCATCCACGCTCGCACTGATAGGCGGATCCCAACGCACACGGTGCAGAGCAGAAGTCCGAGAGCCTCGTGCCTTGACCAACGGGCCTAGCGCTGTGAGAAAGCCACTTCCCGCTTTCGAGAAGCTGAATTCATCATGTGGCTGCATATGGTTCGCGGCGCGAAGCCAGCCACTGGACGCGCCCACCACAAGTCCGAGGGTGAACGGCGCAGTGGCTTTTGTTGGTTAGTTCTGTAGTGTGCTTAGCTTCGCACAGGGTGCCATCATCGGATTTATGTCCGGTTTACTTAGGATCTAGGAGCGCTGCGCCTACAGCACCTGAGGCCGCGGGAACACACAACAGAGTACTACATCGATTTCAGGCCAGGACGCACGATGTGGCCAAGAGCCTTTCCAGAGCGGGTGGTTCGACGTCCATAAGCTCGGCCAACCACCTGAACCCTCGCTGCTGCCCGACCCGAGCACACTTCAGTGTCTGCAGCCGGCGAGAGTGCCTGGCCGCGATTCGGGGGTAAAAAGGCCATGGCCGCGAGCCTTTCGAGGAGTCGATTCTCGCATGCACGTCAGTCTCAGCTCATTCTCTGGGCCCGGTCTGCGCCCTTCCCAGGGCCGAGCTTCTCTGCATCCCGGCTTCTCGAACGGTGCTGCCCCCCTCGGGCTGGAGGCACTTGCAGCTCGCGGTCGTGCATGCTTCGGAACGCGAGTCGCCATTGGATTGATTAGAAGGCTTCTGGGCGCGCGGGGGCGTGGCCACGGGTTCAACGAGGAGGGCGCGAACGCCGGTGTTTATCAATAGGACGCTATGTACCGGGGGAGATGTCTGAAGGGAGGGAGAGGGGAGGGTTTCGAAGGGGGTTCGTAAAACGATGCGTGATCATGATGGGGGAACCGGGAAAGTGGTAGGTTACAGATAAAGATACAAGATGCTGCTGGGGTATATCCTATGTACGAAGTGCCGTGTGCGCATGAGCGGAAAGGCTACAGTAGTCCTGGTCCTGTATGCTAGCGTTTAATGTGACAATAGTAGGTATATGGTGGATCGTGGGTCGTGTCGATGAAGGCGAAAGGGGATAATCTGAACGAACTTTCATGAGGATAGCGAGGGCGAGAAACGGGACGGACTAGGTGATGCGACAACCACGGATTACACGCGATCACGCAGACCGCGCGCGAGCGTCAACCGCGCCCACAGGAAAAAGAGCGAGCCCACGAGAATGGTCGCGCCCCCAAGCATGATCATGCCCAGGTACGAGCCGCCCTCGGCCTTGAGCATCGCGCCGGCGACCGGGCCTCCGCACAGAGCCCTGTCAGATCGCGCAAGCAACTGTCAGCCTCCATCATGTTCGCCTATCATGCAAACGGAAGGAACTCACGGGAAAGATATGATGCTGTATAGCACGCCGATGCGCGTCCCGTACTCGCGCACCTCCGAGATGCGCACGACGCAGGGCACGACGAGCGCGTTGAACGCGCCCGAGAAGAAGCCGTAGAGTATCGCGAAGAGCATGATCGCGACAAGCCCGTGCGCGAATGTCCAGAAGACGAGCATCGAGAGCCCCGCGAGGAACGCGCAGGGCACGATGATGTTGAACTGCCCGAGCGCGTCCGCGATGCATGCGGGCGCGAGTCGTCCGAGGATACCGCCAGCGTTCATGACAGAAAGGACGTAGAATGCAGTCTGCGGCGAGATGCCATCGTCCGTGGAGTAGTCGACGATGTAAAAGAATGGTATGAAGAGACCTGACAGGAGACGTGAGGAGAGGAAGATGCATTGGTACGGATGCGTGCTTACCGAAAGAGATGAGAATGCTCCCGATGACGACAAGTCGGAAGGGAGCATCCCGGAAGACCTTTGTATGGAACCATGGCGCGTCGGCACGCGATTTTGGCAGCCGACTTGTGATTGTTGCAACAGATACGCCGCACAAAGCGAGTGTGATAAACCCCGACACTCGGACCGTCCATGCGAAGCCGATGCGGTCGAAGAGTTGACGGTAGAAGATGGGGTACACCACTCCACCTTCGCGGGGTTAGAGCGTGGACACCTACGCTTATTCTGACGACGAACTCACCAAAACCAGAGCCTGATATCGCAATACCAAGAGCGGTACTTCTACGCCTCTTAAAGTGCGTGGAGATGGCAGCAAGGCTCGGATAGAAGCTATGACCACGGGTTACCAGGGGCGTTGACGCAAGCTTCGAGCGATGACTTACACTGTTCCAATACCAATCGCGACTAGCACCCCTTGAGCAAGGATGTATTCCCAGTATTGTGTGGATATGCTCGTCATCATCGTACCGAACACGAGCATTATGGACCCGAGAAGGAGAATGACCCGAGGCCCGTACGCGTCGAATAACCGTCCGACGAACGCACCCTACACATATTTAGTTGAATCAACCTATGTCACAGAAGTTCCACATACCGAGAAGAAGAAGACCCATAGTTGCAAGGAACCGATCCATGCAATAGTAGATGGCGGATAATGGCTCAGCTGGTGCTCCGCGTACCATGTTTGAAATGTACCAAAAGAGTTGAGCAGCCCAAACGAGCAGAACAGAGCCAAGAATGCGCCGAAGACAGTCAGCCATGCTGCAGCACCACCATCGGGAAAAGAGGCATCGTCCTCGGTAACCGATGGAGGACGTGAGGGGCACTCATTGACGGCGGTGGCGGAGGAGTTGCTGAGCGCGCCGACCACGGACTCCTTCATGCTGCGCTTCTCAATGTCAGCCATGTGAGAAGGAGGGGGCGCGGCGAGCGAGCGGAAATGCGGAGGGGAGATAAGTGGAGACAGGGGGAAAAGTGCCGAGGACTATAGGGCGACATCGCCAATGAATTTATGGAGTGCGCGAGCTGTGCGCTGCGCCGTTCTCGGGACGACGGCGGCGAAGGCCTACGGAAAATGCCAACGTCACGATTCTGTGCTGTATCCAGATCGTATAGTGGTGCCCGGAGAAGCCGTCATGACTCGCGCCTTCTTCATCAGAGCGATGAGTTACCGGAGCCCTCCAGCTGTACGGCCACCGCGTTGCTGTAATAGGACCAACCACGTTTAGCAGTCACAATACTCCGCGGAAACGGAGGGAAAAGTGCGAAAGGTACGCACCGACGCAGAATAGGAAAGCAGGGAATGGAAGGCCCTGGTGTGACCTCCGCCTTGGGCGGACAGACACCTCAGCGCTCACAGCCAGCCGACTTGGCGTGTGTGGGAACGCGACTTCGGTGCGCAATAAACGAACGACATCTGAATAAGAATTTGTCCTCATCCTATGACTGCGGCGCCGACTACGTATATAGATTGTCAGCGCAGAGCGCGTAGGAGGCAGCATGTGAGTTTTACCTATGTCTGCCGCCTCCGAAATGCGCCGGAGCGAGATATGGTGTTGACGTTTGATGCGCTACGTTTATGGCACGCATGGCTACAGGACGAGCCTCGACATCTCGAGATCCAGTGGCTACGAGAACCTAAACAGTGCGCCGAGCGGGGACGAGTTGCACCGCACATGGCGGCCACCTCCAGGCAAGGCCATATAGATACGTACACGGATCACATACTTGCATAGCCGGGGAAGTAATCAGATCTCCGCAGGAACGGTCGAGATTTGCGGTGCACTTGCGCACACAGCAGTGGTCGCAGCGTTGACAGATCGTCTGAACATTGTGTGGTTCCTGCCTGTAGATGGTCTGACGCCTGATATGTCGATGCTATCGGTCTCTCGCAAGCGTTCCATGCCAGATGGGACAATGGTCACGGGTAAACTTGCAGCGGCGTCAGGACAGCTATGAAGTGATGGGTGGTTAATGTGTTTTCAGGCCGCGTAGGTCTGTGTAGAACCGCATGTCCCTGGCAGCTAGGGACATTCGCTAGATCACTCTGGATGGGAGGGAACAGCTCTTTGAAGCTGAAACGCGTACGTTCGGCGCTTTCAAGCTCGACCTGGCCGGATGATAGAGACCAAACTCGAAGCTTCAAGATTGAGCAGATGTTGCAGTCGTTGAGACAAGACAAAGTTCAGGATCCTCGTGCTGGACCACGTCACAGTGAAGCCCTGTGGCTGGAATGCGTAGCCATATGATGCCTCGAAAGAACAACCCTGAGCAATGTACAAGCCGAAAGGCTAGAGAATGTCTTTACGAGGGTCGTACAGGTCGAGATTCAAGTACCAAAAGCGTCGTCGGCGCTTGGCGTATTCCTCTCGGCAATGGCCGAACGCCATGGTGGCGCCGTAGGTGGCGTCGTGCTGTGGACAGTGGCAAGTACTGTGCTGTACTGTGACGACCACTGGCATCTGTTTCCTAACTGCCAAACTCTTGAACGCTCTACAGTCCTTGCCCGCATACGCGTAGCCTACTCTTCAGACCCTATCGTCTACTCGAGCGTACCGCGGCTAGGTGACCGATACTGCCGGAAGCTAGAGCACCATAATTCTGAGCAGCTTACTGGAGCTTCCTAGCAGACTAGTTCAACCCGGGGACGGCTTGCGACACTAGAAGACGGAAGATACAACGGCGACGGGCTTTCAGAGTGCTCTCCAAACAGACACACGTGAAGACTGGGGACGCGTTGATTTGATATACTCATAGATGCGAGCTGTTCGTGCCTCTGAAGGGCCGGTGCTCTCATCGCTCTAAGTCCCTCGGCCCCATCTACCTGGCAAATAGCGCATGTAAGTGCGCGCGTACCTGCTGTGGGAACGTGTGCTGCTGCAGGAAACGGCGGGCCGTTGTTAGTCGATGGCCATTAGGCCTTGGAGGCAGCAAGTTGTCTGATGTGCTGGTGGCCTGTACCAGTTGCCACTGGTCAGACGGGTGCGGGAGCTGCCTGGCGGCCCGCGCACCGTCTCACATTACTCAGGCGTCGAGCGATCAGCTATACATATGACCCTTCACGGTGTGGTTCCAGAGAAGCCGAGCCTGTCTTCCCGTGCAATTTCATGGGCTCCAATTCGATCATTGGGACTGATATACTATTACAAACAAAATGTTCGTCGTTGATTCTGCTATGAACCTCTTCAGCGATCCCCCAGTGACACACCATCGCCCTCTGGTCCATGTCCGGTCAGGTGCGCCTCCACATGACCCGACTTTCCTCCGAACTTACAGACTACACACCCACAAACCCTTCAAGCCCTCGTTCTCTCGTTCTCTGACGTATTAGGCGAGCGGACACGACCGTCGCGCGGACCGAGACGCACCAGCGCATGACGCTCTCCCGTGTTCACAGGTTCAACGGGTAACATAGTCTGATGCCCGTCTTTCTGCGACATTCCCTCAGGAAGCGTATAAGTAGGAGAAACGAGAACTGCCACATAGTAGGACTTGCGACGTTAGTATGCGACTGTCACTACGAGCCCTTTGGGCACAAGCCTTCTTAGCCATCGCTCTGACGTGCTTGGCAACATCACAAGCCACAGATCCTCCCCGAAAATCAAATGGACTCACTGATGTTGTGCAATGGGACAATTACACGCTTTTCCTACACAACCAGCGCATGTTCCTCTAGTGAGTCCTCAACGCTTCTCGTCCGAGAGGTAGCGGTATCACTGACAGTTCTCATCATTTTAGCTCCGGGGAGTTCCACACGTTCCGCCTACCTGTGCCCGAGCTATGGCTCGACATCTTTCAGAGAATGGTCGCCGCGGGGATGAATGGAGTCAGGTATGTGGCTCGCATCTCCGGATTGCGGTCCTCGGGATTGAACGTCTTCCGTGCAGCATTTACATTCACTGTAAGAACAGCTTCGCGCGAACTCAATCTGCATCGACATGACCTCACTTTGATACAGGGGGATTGACCAACCCAGCGCCCGGCGTATTCGACTTCAATGACTGGCGTGCAATTCAACCTATCTTTGACGCAGCGAAGCTCGCAGGCATATTCGTGATATTACGCCCAGGTGAGAACTCTTGTTGGCATCGTCCATTCCACACGTCGTGCTGACCACCTGAACAGGACCTTATGTCAGCATCTGAAGTATTCACAGGCCTGTTCCTCGTGCTCACATGTGATGTAGATCAACGCGGAAACGACGGCTGGTGGGTTAGCACTATGGTCTACTAGTCTCGTCGAAGGTGCCGTACGTACGAACACGACAAGCTGGAATGCCGCATATCAGCCGTACGTGTCGAAAATCATCGACGTTGCAAAGCCAAACCAGGTGACGGAAGGCGGTCCAATGCTTTGTAAGTTTGATATTGGTTCATACTTGGATTCGTCTGAGATCCCTTGTAGTGTTGCAAGTCGGTACGTCCGCGCACACCCTAGCAGCGCGAATTGATCTGATCCAGTCGCATAGACAACGAGTATTCTCAGACGCCTGCGCCGAATGCGGAGTATTTCGCAGATCTGGAGGCCCAGTATCGCTCCAACGGCATCGTCGTACCTCTGTTCGTATTTTCACTCTCTTTCCATCCATGTAATCGCTGATGACGCGCATACTCAGAACCTACAACGATCCGGGCGAGCGGATGCAGTTCGTCAATGGTACGGGCGCTCCAGACCTGTACGGACTCGACTTCTACCCGAACAACTTCAACTGCACCCCGGGAGCGCTGTGGAATCCCGTCCCCACGAACTTCCACGAGTACCATCTTGCAACCGCCCCGGAGAGGCCATTCTTCCTGCCGGAGTTCCAAGGTCAGTCATCGGCGTGCAGTTCCTCTCCCAAGTTGAGCGTTGCTTATACTGGGTATCAATCCAATAGGAGGCGCTAACGACTACTGGGGAGGGCCCGGCTATGAACGATGTCGAGAGCGGATCGGTCCCGACTTCGCAGACGTGTACTACAAGAACAACTGGGCCGCCAACGCGAAGATGCATTCCGTATATATGTTCTACGGGTAAGCACGCGTCGAGCTCGATACCGTTACCATCAGCTTATCATTCCGCAGGGGAACGAGCTGGGGCGGGATCACTTACCCTGGAGCTTACATGAGGTATTACAATATACTCAGCCCGTCTCCAGAGACATACACTGACGTCGTGCTTCAGTTATGATTATGCTGGAGCGATCAAGGAGACTCGTGTTCTGTGGGAGAAGTACGACGAGATGAAGCGCCAAGCGATGTTCATTCGCTCTTCGCCGTCATTCCGCAAGACAGACTGGATCGGAAACACGAACCAGTCAGATCCGCAGACCCTCTACAACGGCGTCTCGCTCAGCGGAAAGGACGGGAACAAGACGTTCGCGACATACCTCAGGAACCCCGATACGGGGACGGGCTTCGTCATCGCGCGACAGCTCAACGGTACTTCGATGTATGTGAAGTCCTCTACCGATGTTTCTGATAGCTGATAGGGAATGTCGACAGCGACAACGTCTCGTTCAAACTGACGATACCCTCCTCTCGCGGGCCACTCAATATCCCCCAACGCGTCCCTGGCATATCGCTCAACGGCCGTCAGAGCAAAGTGATTGTCTCTGACTACACCTTTGGTGCCTCCGGGTCTCTGCTGTACTCTACCGCGCCCATCTTCTTCGCAGGAACTATCGGGTCTCGAGACGTACTCTTCGTCTATGGCGAATCAGATCAAGCGCACGAGCTGTCTGTGGCCCTCAATGGCCGTGGAACGCGCGTGAACTCCAAGCGCGTCTCGTACACAGAAAGTCGCGATGAGTTCACAACCCTCTCCGTATCGCCCCAGCCTGGATGGAACGGGCTGCTGACACTCTGGGAATCGTCTACTCAGCTTGTCCTCTTCGCGGACCCCACTACGACGGCCACATTCTGGGCGCCCGCGGTGCGTGCGCCTACGAAGAACACCGTCTCAGGACTCGAGACTTTCTGGCAATTCGGCACGAACACCACGGTTTTAGTCGGCGGTCCGTATCTTGTGCGCAACGCTACTCTGGAGGATGGCGGACCCCTGCTCGCAGTGCGCGGGGATCTGAACGCTAGCGTGCCTCTCACCGTCGTCGCTCCAGACAGTGTCAAGTCGGTCACTTGGAATGGGGCCCGTGTCTCCGTGCGCAGTACTGGGACTGGGATGCTCTCTGGGCGCTTGACCGTCAGCCCGAAGATCAAGCAGGTGAAGGTACCCCAGCTAAAGGGGTGGAAGTATGCGGATAGTCTCCCTGAAGTGAAAGACGGCTACGACGACTCGAACTGGGTCGTCGCAGATCACACATCCACCAACATCACGATCCCACCGGCCTTCGGCGATGGAAGGGTGTTATATGGTGAGTGTTCACCCATAGCCTACGTCTATTAGAGCTTGCTCACACGTGCATACAGGATGCGACTATGGCTTGTAAGCACTGCAAGTGTTTTTGGGACGTGCGATTACTAATCGAATTGCGCATTAGCTGCGAGAACAATATCTTCTGGCGCGGCCACTTCAACGCGACCGGATCGGAGTCCGGCGTTAACCTCACCATCAACGGAGGAACTGGTGCGTCCTCTACTATCTCCGCTTATATCGCCCTTCTTGACATTGGTCTGTGCATCTGGCACTAGCCTTCGCCGCGTCTGTATGGCTCAACAACGTCTTCCTCAACACCGTCTCCGACTTCTCTGCGGCCGGCGAGACTAACGCATTCTTCTCCTTCCCCACATCCGCGCTTCGCCCGGGCGAAGACAACGTCCTGACAATCCTCCAGGACCACATGGGCAACGATGAGGGGCAGAATCAGAAGTCAGACAGAGGCATTCGCGGGTTCGCGCTCGTTGGCGGCGCGGTCAACTTCTCGTCGTGGAAGGTGCAAGGGAAATACGGCGGGTACACAGGGTGCGTTCTCGACGTTCTTGCGTCTCATGCACAGGTTTCTGACAGGTATAATTCTACAGATATCCAGACAAAGTTCGGGGGTTATTGAACGAAGGCGGCCTGTTCGCGGAGCGTGCGGGGTGGCATCTCCCGGGGTTCCCGATGCACACCGTAAACTTCACGTCCCGCGACCTCACCTTCGGCCTTCCTGGCGGCCGCGCCGGTGTTGGGTTCTTCACTACCACCTTCGATCTGAATATCCCGCAAGACCTCGACGCGATGCTTAGCTTCGAGTTCGACAAGGGTGCGCAAAAGACCGGCGAGCCGTACCGCGCGCTCCTCTTCGTGAATGGCTGGAAGTTCGGCAAGGTATGTTCATTACCCCTGTAGTTCCTCAAGTACAATGCGAACCTGACCGCTTTACCAGCGCGTAGCGAATGTGGGGCCTCAAGCTCGGTTCCCTGTCCCGCCTGGAATTCTCAACTACCGAGGCACAAAGTGAGCACTCACCATTCCAGTTAAACACCTAACATTTCCCTGGATGCATGCTGACAGCTACTTGCAGTACTTTGGGCGTTGCTCTTTGGGCGATGGAAGATACACCTGTTCATCCAACGCTGGAGCTTGTCGTCGAGGGTATTGTGCATGGTGGAGTGGGGCCCATATCCACAAACAACCCCGGTTGGGCACCTCGCACGCAGGCGTGATGTGAGCGTGGAAGCGAATATCTACCAGAGCATCAAGCGCATAGGAATATGTGTCTCAGATGGCGAGAACAAACTCGTAGTGAGTAGTCATAGGTACTGTAAGCTCAGGTACACAGTTGTACTGCACCTCAAACACACAGTCAAATATATTTGCAACAAGCTCGCGTACATTCAATCCGATATTGTGTAGTGGCTAACATTATCGCCTCTCACGCGATAGCCCGGGGTTCGATTCCCCGTGTCGGAAGCTTTTTGCATGAGTTAAGCGGGATCGTCAGCTACAAGCCTGTGTGAAGCTGCTACTTCATGTTACGCGCTGAAGCTTGACGCTTGAGGAGGTCTTACGGGTGACGTTACACGAGCTATTGTATTAATGGATGCATTTATCCGGCTACGAGATGGTCTCGCTCTGTCAATCCTGGTACGTGCTACTGTCGGGTCTGTGCACTCAAGTCGTTGCTAGCACGAGCCGCGCGTTCGACTTTGTCATAGCCCCGTGGGCTAAGAGTACGATGAGGGTGAAAGAATCACACGCTGTCTCACGGTGTCCGGGCAGGCCCTCAACATTTGACCACTTGCATGTCAGCACTCTCATCTTAGGGCGGCATGTAGAGAAGACGCTTACATGCAGATCCCATGACACACTAGTAGCATCGTCTCTACGCATTGCTGATGTATCGTGCGCGGCGATGCGACCGAACGGTTCGGCCGTCACCAGACACGCTGCGGCGTTGCAGCGGTTGTGACTAGTTGGTGATACAAGATTTCTTTCCTGTCTGCTCAATATGAGAGGCCAGTTAGCTCTTTTCTGGCCCAAAGCGCACTGAGTCCTGTGGATTACCAGGGAGAACAGAGAGAGCTACCAACGTCGCATACTCGACCGTCGCGAGAAACGCGTCTCGGGAAACGCGTCCTTTATGAGGCGCGGTCACGTGTGCTGATTGGTGGAATTGCGTCACACGGTGAGCGCGTCTGCGCCGGACGGCTCGGGCAAGTAGGCGCTCTGATTGAGATATGTCTTATATCCGTCCTCCATCTCCCACCCGCTCAGCACTCACGACAACCCCCTTGGGCTCCTCTCTCTGCCGCCAGACAGCTGCATAACCCTCCCAAACGCCTCGGACGTGAAGAAGATGACGAACGTTACTCAACCTCAGAGGGACAGGGGTTACATCCCTCTCGCAGACCATGGCCTGTGAGTCCCATTCCTCTTGCAGACAGTCTGTTCACTCATACGGAACTTCTGCGTAGCATTGGGAACCTTAGAACTGCAGCTCTCGTATGTATAACCACCGCTAAACTCCGTGAACACATATTCTGACCTGTGACCCTCAGATCAGCACGGATGGCTCCGGTGAGTAGCGCTTCTCTTTCCCATCCACGCTCGCGTTACATTTTGGCTTGTGATACCGAGTGCTGCAGCCTTTACGTATACTCACTAACACCTGGTTTCACTATAAGTTGAGAGCTACTGCGTTCCAAACTTTGATTCCCCGTCCATTTTTGCCCGAATTCTCGATAAGGACAAGGTGGGATAGTACCAGAGCCTACAGCTAACAGACATACCTGACGGGAATTCTAGGGGGGCCATTTCTCTATCACGCCCACCAAACAATTTACGACAAAGCAGAGCTATCTGCCTAACTCGAACGTGAGCTTTATAATATTCAGAAACGCCAGCTAAGCTCACAGGGATAGTAGATATTGCAAACCAAGTACGGACTTCAGCATCACTTGCACCTCCTTGACTAATTTACCCGTTACAAGATATTTAAACGAACAGGGCGTCGCCACGGTCACCGGCACGTTAACACATACGTACTTCGGTCTTTCGATCGTACTGACCAGTCCCATAGACTTCTTACCCCGCCAACCTAGCAGTGCGAAGGCTCGTCCTCTTCTGGCATGGCTGATTCGACGCGTCGAGGTTCGATAATGCTGTCCATTTCCCTGCGTCTTCTCATGCGCATTGCCATTGCGTCTATGCAGGTCATTCGCGGGTCGATGCCTCTGCGCGTCGAGTGCGCGCCCGCCTTCAATTACGCTCGGTCCCCTCATACTACCGACATCATGCTTGACACGTCTGTCGCCATATCCCTCTCACCTGTTCCGCGCGAGGCCCACAACAAAGCACTGTTCTCGTCTCCTGAAGCGAACCTGACGCTTGACTTGCGCTACATCGCCGAATCGACTCTCGAGAACGTGCCGGAACCTGAGGTGCAACTGAATCTCTTGGACTTGAGCGACAAGGGGCACAAGGGCGCAGGCGTGTGGTCTCATCTGGAGCTAAAAGAAGGCCAAGCTGTCACGTTTGTATTGCGGACCCCGCCAGACGTGCAATTGCCCCGAGAAGCGCACCCGACGCACGAGACTGCCGAGGAAATGGGTATCCCGTACGAGAGTAAGTAGTTGAGAAAGCATAGTCGGACGCGCCAAGAAGGATATTGACTGTTAGCTCAGAGCTTGTCGCAGGTGCTTCTACGTTGCGGCCCCCGGATGATCCCATCCTGACTAAGGTCCGTCTCCGGCGTTCTCATCCTCCGAGGACCATAACTTACCTGAGCAACTACACAGACCCTCCTACGTGACTTGCTTGATGTACGGCGACCTGAATCATATGGTTACTGAGGCCACTGATGACCGATCTAGCAAACCAACTCCTACTGGAACGCATGGATCGGGCGCTCGACGTATACTGGTTCTTGGAAGGAAGCAGTCAATCGTAGCGCGCTGGCGCTAAAGCTCCTCATCTACGAGCCGACCGGCGCAGTCGTCGCCAGTCCTACCTTTAGCTTGCCGGAGTATATCGGAGGCACGCGTAACTGGTGCGTATAGGAAAGGAGACCTTTCGGATATTACTCATTGTCCATTCAACAGGGACTACCGGTAAGCTCCACCCAATCTCGCCAAATACTCATGGGGTTATTAATACAATTGGCTATGAAAGGGCGTCATGGATCCGTGACTCGTCTTTCACGTTGTATGCGCTCATACGACTCGGATTCACTCATGAGGCAAATGGTGAGCCTCTCGATTGCCTCGCTGACACTAGCCAAACTGATTGGTTACAGCATACATGGAGTTCATCTTCGAGCGAGTACGAGCGCGGGACCCGGACGGTTCACTCAAGATCATGTATGCTCGTATTTGAGCGTCAATTGATGATTGTTTACCTACGGTCCGCTTCCAGGTACACTATTCATGGTGAGTGCAAGAAATTCGTTGTGTACACTCGACGCTCACGCCCGGATAGGCGAGAAGGAATTTCCAGAAGAGGAACTTACGCACTTGGACGGACACAAAGGCTCGAAGCCTGTCCGGTACGTCATGGGTGCTGACTCTACCAACGGATGCAAGCATACTGAGAATGTCTTCACAGGATTGGCAACGGAGCAATCGACCATGTACAATTAGTACGTCTACCCTCCTGACCATGACATGGGAACGACTTCTAATCAGAATTCGAATACGATAGGACATATACGGAGAGTTGTGAGTATTGCGATTCGGTGCGCTCAAGTGTACAGCTTAATCTCTTCGATAGAATGGATTGTATCTACCTATCTCAGAAGGTGCGTAACCAGCAATCGTGCTCTTCTCCGTCTTCTCATCAGCACTGGATGGACAGTATGGTCGTCCATTGGTGAGTCTCCCAGCCCTATGAATACTTCTTGTACACGTCATTGAGGGATACGCACCAGGGTTACGACACTTGGTAAGTCGTTGTGTTTCGGTGGAGGGACGATGCTTGACGCAGATGACTTGCCCCAGGGTCGCGGTTAGAGACATGTAAGTCCTCGTCTTAAACGAACTACTTGCCCCCGAGCTCATGCACGCCCAACAATCAGTGTAGAATGTGCGATATCCGCTCCATCGAGAGGTTGACCGCCCTGATGCTTACCTCGCAAACTGCTAGATGTGATCGCGCACGTGCACGATCCGGACTTGTACGTCTTCACTTCACGGTCACGGGAACTGTCTCTACCGCGCCATAAATGCTCAACCATAGCGTGTTCTTTCTGTTTTTCGCAGGTCTATCTGGTCAGTGAGCTGTCGGAAAGGTGTGATGTGCGAAGCGCGAGTTCTGAACAAACGTCATGGACACGGCAGGGAGGTTCGCAACCGTCACAGACACTTCACGGTAAGTGGTAGTGATGCCTAGTCTGACGATAACCGCGCTAACAGACCAATCCGCGCAGTACTCCAAGGTGAGCATGCAGAATTTTAGAACTCCATGCAGCGTGCTTAGGTGCCTATGGTAGGTGATGATGTGGTAAGTACTCTCCCCCCTCCCACGGATATTGTCAAGTTTTACCCAGCCCGCTTCCTCCACCTAAAGGGTCGCTATCGACAGAGGTACGCCATGACCCTCTGGTCTCATTATCTGCATATACTCATACACGTCCTTAGGCATCCGCCTCGCCGAAAAGCGCTCCCTGCCGTGCCCGAGACGGAACGAGTGGTACGCCGCGCGCGACGCGCTATACGAAGAGATCATGCAGAAGGCATGGAACCCCGACAAGCGCTTCTTCGCGCAGAGCTATGAGGACCTCGATATTCTCGACTCGGCGCTGCTCATCATGCCCCTCGTGTTCTTCTCCACTCCGGTATGTGCTCGGGTCACCTATTGGCTCTGAGACGAGCGTCATAACGCGGGTGCTAATGAGAGGGCCATATAGGCGGACCCGAGGTTCTTGAGCACCTTGAGGCAGATCCTACTCAGTCCGGAGAGGGGTGGGTTGACGTCCAACGTGAGTCGGTTGTCACGCCCGCAGCAGAAATAGGTCGCGTATACATGTTTCTACAGGGCCTCGTGTATCGGTACGACGTCTCGAAGACCGATGACGGCGTCGGTGGGGAAGAGGGCACGTTCTGCCTGTGCACTCTTTGGTCAGTCTCATACACCCGTCCTTTCCACTCGCACACGACTGACGAGTCCCGCTTCCAATGTTTAGGTGTATCGAGGCCCTCGCTCGTGCCGGCGAATATGATAAGGCGATGCTGAACAAGGCCGTCGCCATGTTCGAGGTAAGGGCTGTCGTGCTTTCCGTATCATGTATCGTTTGCTGACAAAAGGGCGGATTCATAGGACTTCCTACAGTACACCAATCACCTTGGGCTGTGCACGGAAGAGATCTCTGATGCTGGAGAAGCGTACGTGCTTGCCTCTCCGCTCTTGTGGATGTACCTAATCCAACTTCAACTCTAGGCTCGGGAACGCGGTACAAGGCTTCACGTACGTCGTCTTCCACTTTCCCTTGCTCCTTGATTCGGTATGCTAACATGCCGCCCGGCACAGTCATGTCACCCTCATCTCGGCAGCATACAACCTCTCGCGCATGCGTGCGAAGGTCACTAGGTCGTATTGAGTAGGATATCTGGAACTAGTATAAGTGGTCCTACGACGGGTATGGATACAGTTGTTCTATGTCATTTCAACCGTGCGCAAGAAGTATGTACGTGTTATGCAAGTGAGACGAGGCACCACATATATAGCTGTCAGACACAGTCTGGTTGAGTAGTTGAGGGAACGCCTGGTTGGGAATCCAGGATAATCACGACTTCGTACCGCGGTATTTCCTGACAAAAAGCGACTAGGCCCGGTCCTGCATTAAGGGGGAATCGAACCCCCGGCGGGTCGATGGCAACGACCCAGGTTACCACTACCCCATTAATGCGATGTACCAAGTGGCATTATAATTAACCATATTTAGACGCTGCTATGCGCTTAGCTCTCTATCCCTCCGCCGCTGAACTCAGCGTTACTGGCCCGTCGATTTGTTGTTTTTCGTGGCATGCAGTTTCGAGCTCGTCGACTATCAACCTAAAGTACTGCTACCCATGAAATAGTCCAAAGGGATGAGTCTCAGACAATACTTCAGAGGAACGGCCGTGATAAGAAGTACTCCTAATTCAATCTGATCCCTTTGTATTGTAGTTCGGTAGCACGTACGTGAGCCCAGTAATTCCTTGCGCGCGTTGTTTCCACGATGTCAGGATACCCATCTGAAGCACTCCCGCAAGCCACAAACCTACAGTGCAGAGGTTCATTGCCCCCGTAACTCTCAGTATGACCGTCAGGTGGATCCAAGAACACCGCGGCGACGCCTTCGTCTCTGAGCTTCTGCGAGCCAATGCTGTTCTTGATGATAATCGCGTTGCAAACGACGAAGTCGAGCTGATGCGCCCGGAAAAGATACGGAGAGAGGATCAGGTTGAAGACGCGACGTGGTTCTGCATCGTCACGGGATCCCGACGTTGAATCATGAGCACCGCCTTCACTATCAACAACGACCACCACTCCATAGTTGATGCCGAGGAGGGTCGGTGTGAAGTGGATGACGCAGTATTCGCCGAAGAGCCCTTCTTCCGTGCAGGTAGCAACGCGGGAATCGAGGGGGTCCCCGGGCCACAATAACTCGCTCAGGCTCGTGGGTGCCCAGGTGAAGTTCGGCAAAGAAAGCCTGTCGCAGAACCATCCGTGTACTCCCAGCTGTCGGTTGAACGTACCGACCTCGATGAGCAACGCCTTCATGCGCTCCTCGCCGGTTTTGAGATTGACGAGCTTGGCTGCATCAACACCGAGCAGGCCGGAGATGGCGAGTGGTTCGTCTTCGGGCTTGCTCGTGGAACGATAACGGAGGAGAGGTATGAGGTCGTTGAGACTGCATCGTACAGGTTTGGTCGTGCTGGACTTGAAGCAACGAGCATCGTCATCACGGGGACGATGTTCGAGCAGCGGGATGATTTTGATCGCAGCACGGAAGGCAAAGCCGTTGAAGAACGTGCAGTCGACGATCCCGTCGGACAGTACAAAATGGAGCTCGCGTGCGAGCATCCCCTCCTGTAGTGTCCAGATGCGCTGCATCCACCCGGACGTTGCGATGCGGAGTATGCATTCTTCCTTCGGCGACGAGAGAGAGCACTGCGAGCGCACGCCGCCGTCGACAACGAGAACTTTGTCGGCCTGCTCATAAGTCTTCGCCATCAGCACGATAGCCTTTCGACGCAGGTCTCGCTCAGCAGGGACGGAGAGCGAGTCGAGCCAGAACGCTCCGTCTTGAACCAACTCGCGAGCACCCCCGGAGATTCGCTGCACTTGACAGATGGGAAGGCCGGCTTCAGCAACACTCCCAAGACCGTCGGCCCACACGTGAGAGATAGCGACGTAAGGGCCTGCCGACGTAGATCGCACAACGATGCCTTCGCCGTCGAAGATGAGTGCGAGGATCTCGTTGTTTTGCAGGAGGGCACGGATCTCGGTGATAGGAGGTTGGACGAACGAGCAAGTGCAGCCTGTAGTGACATGCTGTGGCTTGTACGTCTCTGTGTCGACCGTCAAGACCCTGTTGGTCGTCGGTTGGCAGGTCACAGAGTATGCTAGGAAAGGAAGCCCGCCGCCCAGTTGGCACGTCGCTACTCGAAACTGTGCGCCCCAGTTCTCGTGGAGTTTGGATTGAAATATGTCCACAGCTTCTCGATACATCTTCGACTCCCCTTCCAGCGCCATGGCAGGTGCACTATCTTCCCATACCGCCTGCATACATCTAGCAAGGGACGAGAGGAACGTGAGCAAGCCATAGAACATTGCCGCCTGCGGAGACTGGTGGTCGATGAGGGAGCTGATCCTGGGGTAGATGTGATTCTCGATGGTCTCGATGGCCGTGAGCAGGCGACTTCGGACAGTCTCTCCCCAACCTCGGAAGGGTGCGGGATCTTCGACACGCAATGCGGTCAACTTGCGAGCCCATGGGACGATAAGCATGGCCAGACGATCTCCAGAGATAGTGGCTGATTGGGGGTCCATAGAGTTGGTGAAGACGAGGTGATCAGGCATGGTTCGGTTCATAAGATCCTCTAATAGATCCATGATAATGTTCCGGATCGGAACATGGGCGGCATCGTTGGCTATGCGACGAGGGATGGGAGAGGAATCCGATGAGGAGGCACCGTTGTTTTCGATTCGAGTGCAAGGAATGTCAACGAAGAACAGGAACTCGTCATTAACCCAACGCAGGTACGTGGGATCTTGGTTGAGCTCTATAGTCGCAAAGTCCGCGCGGGATCCTGGACGTGCACGTGAATCTAGCATGTCATTGATGTAGGATCTCAACGACTTACCTTTCCACGGAATAAATGTCTCATCTGCAGGACTGAGCGACCCGGGCCCAAGAGGTAGACCAGATGACGGATTCATAGCGAGTTGCTGAGTAGGGGGGCGCAAGTTCCTCAGTAGATTGAGAGTCTCACCCCCAGTTAGTATTGTATTATCAGTTATCAATCGTATTGACCCCGGGCAGCGACAAGCGACATACATCGTGGTGGCAGAGAAGCCGTCAAACACATATCCTGTGCCCGTGCTACGAAAAACGCAGATAAGGCGATGATACAGACCACATACAGCGGCTGCGGGATACTAGCGTAGGATTCGCAGACAGTGCCGGTTGATTCCATTGCAACTCGCAGTCACTTTCAGTCAAGTGTCGCAACTGAATTGGGCACCAATGGAGCAAGTGTGCCACATACGGGGCTAGGCTGTATTAGCGATGTCATGACTTGTCTATCTCGGCACTGTGAGGAAGAGTACCCTAGCCGTTGCCGCTGGTCTCGTTCCCAGACGGCTAGAATGATGTCAAGTGATCATATATCAGCGAATAGATGGCCGCACAGCGTTCGGCGAACATACGTCCGGTAGTGGCTGTCCTTCAACAGATTGAGCCACTTCACCCCACGGTTCCAATGCTGGAGAATTAGACCTAGGGCAACGTACAAACTTGAGCCTCAGCGGGCTTAAATTTTCCAGGAAACGCGATAACCAGGTGCAGCTCTAGCCCTGTAAAGAATCTCGTAAAATGAGAGCACAGAGTTAGTTGGATGGACGTACGTGTGCGAGTCTATACGGTGCCCAACCAGGGGATCGGAGGAAGCGACCGCCCGTCTTCCGAGAGCATCCCCGCCAAACATAGACGGAGATGACGGCATTGCTTCGATATTTAGATGTGGGTACCTCTCCTCATCCGCTTGTTGGGTACTGGGTAGTATCAATGCCTTCGAACCGGTCTAGTCGACGGGTTAGAATGTATCCGAGCAACTCGAACTCAACCCGAAGCCCGAGATCCTCTTTCTGAGGTATGAACATCGCATAGGTCCTGCCAGCAGTGCTAATGCTTCCCAATCCAAATTTTCGTGGTTTCGCCGCCAGCGATGTCGATAACATTGATGTCAACCCTGGTCTATGTGTAGCGTCAAAGTGATACGCCGGGCGATTGTCCTCACTGCAGTTGATGATGCGTTGCGGTTATGTTTCGTCTTCCCTAGGCAGACGTACCAAATTGCTCTATTGCGGGGAGGGGGGGGGGGACAAACGAGTCCGGTTTAGAACCTGTCGCAAACGATGTATGTTTGTGTAGGCGCCGGCAAGCGGCTTGCCTCGATCGGACTCAGACAACTGTGACTTATCGGACAGCAACTATGACCATCACGTAGACTTACTCCTCTTACCTTCATAACGCTCTTCTGAACCTGTCAGGCATTTCTAGGATGCGCTCTCAGGCTTATCGTCGACCGGATTGTTTTATCATTCATGCTTGATTCTGAGGACATCATGCAAGATTACGACCGCCGCTATCGCGAACGGTGTGGGCCTGTGCGGCCCTCGTCATGTGGAGCCTTGGACCTACGCCCTATGGTCTGCAGGCCCGCGAGGACCATGTGCACGCCTCCCCGATGCCTGCAGTACGTTCCTGATAGTATTTTTGGTTTGAAGCCGTCGGCGATGGGTCAGGTGGTCATATTGTTTGGGTACATACAGCATCCAAGCGATATGCCTCGTGCAGGCGATTCAAGTTACGTATAAATGTGGCGGAATGCGCCCGCCAGAGTCGGGCGAGTCCTAGCAGAGCTGCATCATGAAGTTCTTCCCTCTTCTTGTGCTCGTCGCTCATGTGGGCAGTGTGCTTGCTCTTTGGCCGCTGCCTCGCTCTCTCGAGACTGGGTCTTCTGCTCTGAAGCTCGCGCCGACCTTCGACATTCACCTGAATATCGCTCGCCCTCCATCTGACTTGGAGGAAGCTGTGTCACGAACCAAGTCTTTCTTAAAGGACGACAAGCTCGGCCGTCTTGTGGTTGGTCGTGGTGCTTCAGATGCGAACGCCGTCCAGCATGCTAAGACTCTACGCACTCTCGAGCTGTCTCTGGGACATGACGCGCCCGTCCGAAGCATCACAGACGAGGCGCGGCTTGCCATAGGCACTCGCAGCGAGGGCTACACCCTGCACATTCCTGCGGACGGGTCTACAGCTACGCTCTCTGCGAACTCGACTCTGGGTCTCTTGCGCGGCCTTACGACCTTCGAACAACTATGGTACGAGTACTCTGGTCAGGTGTACACCATTGAGGCACCTATCTCTATCGCGGATTCTCCGGCATACGTAAGTGTGGGAACCCTCAGAGTGCACGAGTCTTGCTGAAGTCTCGTAGCCATACCGCGGCTTCATGCTAGATACGTCCCGCAACTAGTAGGTCATTTGCGGACTGCGAGGCACAATCATATCTCTAATTGTGATCTCAGCTTCCCTGTCTCGGACATCAAGCGCACGCTCGATGCTATGAGCTGGGTGAAGGTGAAGCAGATTTGCTCTATCATTCGAGGTAGAACTTCTAAACTTCGCACAGATGAGCCAATTCCACTGGCACGTCGTGGACAGCCAGAGCTTCCCTTTGGAGGTCCCTGGGTTTACCGAGCTTGCTAGCACAGGAGCATATTCCCCCTCAATGGTCTACAGCCCGAGCGACGTACAGGAGATTGTTTCATACGCGGGAGCGGTACGCGTACGCATATATCGAAGTCTTTTTCCCGTACTGACGCATATACTAGCGAGGTATTGATGTCATGGTCGTACGTAGACAGCGGTTTGCCGTATCCCGACCCATGATCTCATAGGAGTGCACAGGAAATCGACACTCCGGGACATACTGCCATAATCTCTACCGCCTATCCGGAGCACGTTGCCTGCCCTGAGGCCTCTCCTTGGACGACATTTGCAAACGGTAAGTTGACACTTTGAGTGATCCCTGGCTTGCAAAGACTCACGAGTACCTAGAACCGCCCGCTGGCCAACTGCGCCTTGCCTCTCCGGCAACCACCAACTTCACGGCGGACCTGCTCGCCGCGGTCGCGCGCATGTTCCCGTCCTCGATCATGAGCACAGGCGGCGACGAGCTCAACACGGAGTGCTACGCGCAGGACCCGGAGACACAAGCGGACCTGAAGGCGACTGGACGCACTCTCGAGCAGGCCCTGGACGTATTCACTCGCACGACGCATGCGGCGATTCGGGCGGAAGGCAAGACGCCCGCCGTCTGGGAGGGTATGCTTCCTAAATTCGTTCCTCGAGTTATCCAGTTGACGTGAAGGCTGTTGCAGAGATGGTTCTGGATCACAACGTGACGCTGAGCAACGACACAATTGTTCTGTACGTTTGCGTCCCCTCGATCTTTATAGCATATATGCTAATCACGAGCAGGGTTTGGATCTCTTCCGCCAATGCTGCTGCAGTCGCTGCGAAGAACTTCCGCCTCGTGCATGGCCCCTCTGACTACTTCTACCTGGTCCGTGCTGTCCTATCGAAGAAGTGCTGCATATACTGACGTCTCGCAGGATTGCGGAGCGGGAGAGTGGATTGGTGACGATGTAGCGTGCGTAGTCGCTGAACCTCCTGTTGATCCGTTCTTGACATCCACCCCATTTTATAGTAACAGCTGGTGCGACCCATTCAAGACCTGGCAAAAGGTACCTCTTCTCGGGAATATATCTCTGTGCTCATCCTCACAAGACCTCACTACCAGTCGTACACCTTCGATCCTCTTGCCAACATCTCCGAGTCTCAGGCTCATCTCGTCCTCGGCGGTCAGTCACTTGTAGCCTGATATCCATCTTGTGCTCACAGTCTGCGCAGGTGAACAACTTCTCTGGACAGAACAATCGGGACCAGAGAACCTCGACTCGATCGTATGGCCCCGCGCGGCGAGCTCCGCTGAGGTGTTCTGGACCGGCCCTGGGGGCAACTCGAGCGCCGCGCTGCCTCGTCTGCACGACCTTGCTTTCCGCATGCGCCAGAGGGGCGTGAAGGCTATCCAGCTGCAGCCCATGTGGTGCGCACTGCGCCCGGGCAAATGCAACATTGACTCATGAAGGTGCGCGGAGTGCTCAACCAAAGACGTCGAGCCTACTCTGACACTATTCGCACAGGGGAGTCCTGGAAGTCACAATAGGTAGGATAGGGTTACTCGCTCACATGCGGTATCATACATAGCTGGAATACAGGGATCAGGACCTCAGAAATGCGTGGTCCAAGCCCACGGGCCAATCGGCCACCTTGGCGCGGGCGCTTTGATAGCAAGTTCTTGCCCTTCCTTGACCATAGCCCACGCCATCTGCAGCAGAGGACTCGCTGCCCACCCGTCCTCTTCGTTCCGCCCTAAGATGCGTACCTCTCGACGGCTGAACTTGATGCGCTTGAGCGTGTCAGCGGCGTCTTGAATGCCTGCCAGTGTCTCGGCAGGAGTGACAGCGGTGAGCACGATCAGCGCGTCGCCTTTCGCATTGGGATACATTACGCGTGTCTGAAGTCCCTCATGAGCACGAAGGTGTCGAACGTAAGTGGACGTTACTCACCGTGTGACATCCAGTCGCATCCGCAGGTACGCTCCACCGCCTGTGTTCCTGAGCCATGGCAAGGAGCAGCACGACGTCCATCATGTCCACGCGATCGTCATCCTGACGGTTGTCTCCGGAATCCATGCACGTCGCTCGCCAAGTGAAGAGCTTCGCCCGTTGCGCCGCGCGGAACCTCTCGTCGACGTATGCCAGCACAGGTGCAATGCCGCTGCCCGAGAAGCCGTGCATAGGCTCGACGCGGACGCGGAACTCGCCAAGCGTGAGGTACGCTTTCGCGCGGGTGTAAATGAACGCGTTCTGAACGCAGGCGGTGGAGGCGAACGCTTCGACGACGAGGTTGCTCAGGTCCTCCCGGGATACGGTGGTACCTTGCCTGATAGTGTCGGCGACGTAGTCGAAGATCTGCCGCAGGCCGGCTGACATGACGCCCTGGGGCAGGTCGACGGGTTGGGTAGGAGGCGTTGTTGGTAGATGGCGAGGCACCCCCATCCACCTGAGAGCCTCGTTGGGCCAAGCGACGGGGTGGATAACGATGCGGTCAAACATCTTCACAGGGTTCGCCACCTCCAGGGTGTCATCGTCTTCAGCCAAACCCTTGGGCTTCCGATAGGTTCTGGGTTTTGTCCTGGACAAGCCGGCAGAGCCAAGGCATGGGGACGAGATAGAGGCGGGCACGGGAAGCTGGGGCGACTGTGCAGTCATCGGGGATAGGTGCAGTGGAAGGGAGAGGTGGACGGCCACGGTGCAACAGCGCACCTACCCTTTTGACATCCGGATATGCGGTCGTGGAAGCAGGCGGATGCGTGCAGAGGGCTGGGGGATAGCCAATGACGTCCCCGTCCGATTGCAAACTCGCCCGGTGCGGATGACCTTTCTAGTCGCCGTCCTCGCTACCGTATGGCGGCTGACCAGTTGCCAGAGTGCGCACTGCCAGCCTCACACCTCTGCTCGTAGTGGCTAACTTCGTTGACAATCCTGGACTTGACACGGGGGTGCTCCACATGTGCGCGTGCAATACGACGGACGGTAGGATAGACGGATGGAGAACACCCCACTACCAGCCATACGGCCCTTACTAAGGTCGGTATTCAATCGTTGTTTGCGGGAGTTCGACAATATTAGTGTCCACATGCACAGTCACCGGCTCCGGACGGCGACGTATGGGAACAGTGAACCGCAAGTCTCTACGCCCTAGGGCGTCGCAGAACGCACGTCACGCCATGTTTGAGCAGGAAGTACCCCTTTCCCTGTGGAATCTCGTTCTGTCAAGGCAGCGCACAGGGCGTCGGAAGAGGTGTGGAGGAGTTGGCATCGTTCGGCGATTCGCTACTGGAATTGCCACATCGCTGTGCGGGCCCGTGTGGTTGTGGTCTTGCCAGTGCTGCCTGAGAGCCATCGTCAGTCACACGCCGCAAGTAGACTGTGCGTGAAACATACCTTGCGTTCAATGGCCGGTGTTCTCGCTGATGGAGGCATATACGATATCAACAATCAATAGTGGGTCGCAGAGGATGGAGGAAGCATGTTCTCTATGGCCATGCCACTACCGACAACTTATAGCAGTGCAATGACCGACCCAAACACCATAAGCGGCGCTGGCGTACGCCAGATAGCGGCATCTCTCTCTCAGCAATCTGTGGCGCCTGCTAAGGCGATTGCCGCGTGCACGATAGGGGTGATTCTCGAGCTGTCCATGCGAGTACAACACAAAACATAGAAAAGAATATCCATTATCGCACAGTGAGAGTTCATAGTGTACGAATAGTCCTTTGGGGCCCATCATCACCTTATGCGTCGATGTCGCATGCGCCCGGACGCAACGCGCACCACTCGGGCTGCAGCGAGATCGCGTTCACACCGCGCTGGCGGAACCGGTACGAAACGTCATGCAAGCGCGGAAGCGCAGCGCTGATGTTTCCGCCAGGACCGCTCCAGAAGAGTTCCGCCGAGGATGCAGCGCGCGGCCACACGATCGAGTCGAGGTTCTGGGGGCCGGACTGCTCGGTCCAGAGCAGGTGCTGACCGCCCTGAACAAGCTTGCTCTCCTCTGCGGTCAGGTTTGCCACGGGGTCGAACGAGTACGAGTGTTGCCAGGTCTTGAAGGGGTCGCACCAGCTGTTGCCGGTAGGGAAGTCGCCGACCCACCCACCACCACCGCAGTCCTGAAATAGATAGCCTATCAGGACAAGAGCGTGATGAAAGAATTGGTGAGCACGTACCAAGTAGAAGTAGTCAGAAGCAGCGTGGATGAGCTTGAAGCCCTTTTCGGCGACAGCCTTGACATTCGCTGAAGAGATCCAGACCAAGACCCTGGTGTCCTTCGAGAGCGTGACGTTGTGGTCGAGGACCATCTCCTCCCAGACCACGGGCGTCTTGCCCTTGACCTCGAGCGCCTTGTGCGTCTCCTGCGTGAACACGTCAAGGGCTTGCTCCAGCGTGCGGCCAGAAGCTTTGAGCGAGTCTTGCGTGGGCTGGTCGATGGAGTAGCAGTTCGTGTTCAGCTCATCGCCACCCGTGCTGAACAGCTTCGAGGGGAACATGGCCGTCACAGCCGTGAAGAGCTCCGCGATGTAGCTGGTGACCTTCGAGTCGGCGAAGCGCAGCTGGCCGGCAGGAGGCTCTGTACCATTTCATCAGTATCGCGATGCGGGACACGGATAACATATCCCTCACCGTTGGCGTACGATGCCCAGGGAGTGGCTTGCGCGCAAGCAACGTAGTCAGGATGTGCCTGCGAGATGATCGCAGTATGTCCAGGAGTGTCGATCTCGACCATCACGTCGATACCGCGCTAGTGCACATCAGCCATCAACGGATGTAAACGTGCGATGAGCGAGACTAAATACATACTGCGCCTGCATACGAAACGATGTCCCGAACGTCGCTCAGGGAGTAGACCTGAGACGACGAGTAGGCGCCCTTCGCGGCGAGGTCCGTGAATCCGGGGATCTCAAGCGGGAAGCTCTGGCTGTCAACGATGTGCCAGTGGAATTCATTGATCTGTAGGACAGCTGATCGGCGAGGTGTCCAAGCCAAGGATGGGGTATGATCATACCTTAACCCAGCTCATGGCATCAAGTGTACGCTTGATGTCTGCGACGGGGAAGCTACAGCCAATTTGTCAATGTGACTGTATCGAGCGGCGTCGGATGCACGACTCACTAGTTGCGCGCAGTATCCAACATGAGACCACGGTAGGGCTGGGAAACATGTCAGCGAGGACTTAGTAGAAGGTTACAGTCGTAAACTCACGTATGCAGGAGCATCTTGGATAGTAACAGGCGCGCTGACGGTGTAGACCGTGTTGTCATGCTCATACCAGAGCTGGCTGAACGTCGTCAGGCCTCTGTAGAGACCCAACGTCGAGTTCGCGGTGATAGTCGCGCCCGAGCCGTCCGCAGGGATGACCAGGTGGTATGCCTCGTCGCGGTCCTCGGGCAACTTCTGCGCCTCGCTCGTGATGGACGAGAAAGACGCGCCCTTTTCGAGAGAGAGCGTGAGACGCTGGAGCGCCTTCGCCTTTGGGAGCTTTGGCGCGTCGACCGCGCCGCGCCCGACGACGAGGCGCTCGAGCCTGTCCCCGAAGAGGTACTGCTTCGTGCGCCCTGCCGCCGCGAGGAGGTCACCAGGGACGCCGTGTCCAGCGACGGTGATCTGGAAGGAGGGCGCGAGGCGGAGCGTGCTGGAGCCCGTCTCGATGTTCTGGGGCTGGGGCCAGAGCGCTTGCACGGGCGCGTACGCCGTCGCAAGGAACACCGCGAGCGCGACAAGCTTCATTGTTGGCCAGGTGGATGACTTGGGGGCGAGGGCGTGCAGGCCAGCATTCCTTCGCGAGCTTCTTCTATATCTTCGGCGACCACGCGGTCGGGGCCTTGGTTTGATGCGGAAGCGGTAATGGTGCCGGTCGCATGATCACGGCCAGGGTTCGCATTCATCAAAGGGTTCCTCAGACCGTATGGAACATTTCCCTGGCCAACAGGCCGCTCATCCGCCAGCTGGCAGCTCTGCTTGACGTGCATGGTCATGTTGCCCGGATGAACGCAAGTCGGAATGCCACGATAAGAGTGTGAGACCGGCGACCCAGCACAAGCATGCTGCTGGGCGCCACACCCCGTCCATTCCTCGAGGCTAATCTCAGATAAAGCATCTTTAGAGATTGCACCGCGAAGAACGAGAAGGACGTAAGCACAGCACCAGCACGAGTCGGTCTCCCACCGTTCCTGGTGCAGGCACTAGCTCAGCGAGCAATGCGGTCAGGACCGCGAGGACACTAACAAGGCGATCGGACCATGCGCATATTCCAAAACTGAATTCCGACATCCAGACTGGTACCTGAGCTACACACGCAGAAGGTGGGACCTCTATCTCCAAACAACGAAACAAATAAACCCAGGACATCGCCCTCCCAGCCTACTCACCGGCGCTCAGAACAAGAGGTCATCCAAGGCGTTCCCCGAGGAGCCCGAAGGCGGTGCGCCAGAAGCCGACGGAGCGGAGGCACCGCCGAAAGAACCAAAGCCCGAACCTGGCTTGTTCTGACCTGCACCCCAGATCTGTGCTTGAGCTTTCTCCTTCTCGATCTCCTTGATGCTCTTCTGCTGTGGCGCTCCAGGTGCGTTGCTACCCTTAGCTGCGGAGGAAGAGCCAAGGGACATAGACCACAAATCATCGAAGCTTGTGGCGGATGGTTTTTGAGTAGAGTTTGATATGGCCGGAGAGGTGACATTCGAACGCGGAGGAGGTGAGGTGGGTGTCATTGTGGGCATAAGAGGGGCCTGCGGAGCCATCATTGGGGGCGGAGACGCCATCATCGGCGGTGGTGAAGCCATCATAGGTGGTCGCATTGTGCTCTGCATCGGGTTCTGGAGGGGTACCGCCGGGGGCGACATGTAAGCCGGCCTAGCGGGTGCTGCAGTTGTCGTAGTCGAGGACAGCATGTTGAATAAGTTGTTTGCTGCTGCTTGCTGTTGCGGAGGTTGGGACGAAGGAACAGCCGCTGTAGAGCCAAGGAAGGACATATTGCTAGCAGGAGCAGCGGAGGGAGGTGCGCTTTGGAAGTCGTCAAAATCATCATCACCGCCTGTCGTTCGTCAGCGTCCAGAGCTCAGGCCATCAGAGTCAGGTGCACATACCAAGCGCCGTTGGTTGGCTACCCAGTGCTGGCAGGGCTTTCTCGGGAGGAGCACCGGTCGTGCTGCCGAACGCGTCATCATCATCCATGCCCAGCAGGTCAACCACTGGCTGTTTGCCCTTTGGCTCGGGCGCGGCTGCGGTGGTGGTTGGAAGCGTCGATGAACGTTGCACTGCAGGCGCAGCCGACGACGAAGCAGCGCCAGCGATGGAGTTCGACCGCCGCGGCACGACATCATCATCGCCGGCGTCGTACTCCTGGAATTGACGTCGCGAGCTCGTGTCACGGAAACCTCCACTGTAGCTCCCGCTACCGCCGTCGTAGCTGTCGTAGTCTGCCAAGTACTGTCAGCTGTTCATCCTTTGCTCATGACCGCGGTGCACTTACCACGGCTACTGCTGCCCCCACCGCCACCGCTGCCATAGCTGCCACCACCATACCCAAGACTTTCGCTGCCAAATCCTCCGTACCGGCCTCCTCCAGAGCTAAAGCTCATCGCGTCATTGCCGACACCGGTGTACTTGTGTTTGTTGGCTTTGGCTTTGCGCCGCTCGGCGCGAATCTTCTCGACATCTCCCAATAGCTCAACCAGCTCCTTGGCACGGTTGCGAACTGCAACTCTGTCAGTTGATACACCTCATACAGAATGTGCACGACGTGCCATTGATGCCCTGATCCTTCGCCTTCTCGTCCACATAGTAGAAGTTCCTCAGCATCTTGATGGTCGCAATGTGAGAACGCGCATCGTCAACGACACGCTCGCTGCCGTTCTTGACCAGGTATTCAAGGAGTTGGAGAGCCTGTGCTGAGCCTGTCAGGACAAAGTTAAACAAATATGGATTGTAGTGCTAGCCTTGTATATCTGTCGCCACTGACGCGCCTCCTTCTCCATGAAGCGCGAATAGATAGCAGGCATGATCTCGTTGAAGTTTTGGCTGCGGAATATTGATATGCGGGTGTATGACACCAAGCGGGTTGTTATACGCACAAATTGAAAGTCCTGCACGCGCAGATACGTTATTAGCTCGCTTGTCTGATCGTGAAAGTGGCGTAGCACGCACCCTTGGGCAATCTCTTGCATCAACGTGGAACTCGCACCCCTACGCGACTTAGTCACTGTGGTATCCACCGCAAGAAGATGCCACCCACCAAGGCTCGTCATTCGTGGCATCCCGCACCTTGGCTTCCATCTCACTTACGTTGAATACGACATTCTTGGCCTGTATGTGCGTGTCAACACTCGGGCCGTTGCGGTGTCACTCTCCACAACTAACCTGATTGACCATAGACTTAATGTCGTATAACGTGATCTGAGAAAGAGCATTTCCGAGAGACTCAAGACGGTCCATGGCGGGCGGCGGGCGGAGAGGTGGTGGACGTGGACTGCGATGGCGACGGCGAGCTCGGCGTCTGTTACCGGCGGTGCCCATCGGCTGTGATTGTCTCGTGACTCTGTCACGCGTCCGTCACATCCTATTCCTACCCGCGCTTCCCCGGAGTTGTCGGAGTGACCGGCGGCTGCGCTTTCAAGTTCTTTCTGTCCTTCCAATGCAGTTTCCGGCCTGTCTTGAGGTACGGTATACGCCCCCTGCAACTACCACATCCTACTCTGTGAATTGAACGAGGTGCTATCACGCTCAAAGACAAGCTCGACAGCCGGTCGCCGACTTGAAAACTGCGGAGCGCGTGCGTAAAACAACAGGTTGGAAAGTATACAATGAATATACAGCACCATGGGCTAGATCAAAGCGAGGACGGTATATATAAGTCTTGATTCGTCATGCTGACCTTTGTGTGCAAAGACTGGTAATCTTCCATGCTGCTCAATACTGCAATACTATCGACAACAGCAGACTGTGAATGAGCGTAGTTGCAACCGTGACGCATCGTTGCACCACTCAGCCAGCCAACATTACTCGCCCATGCTTTTGTTCTCTTTCGTATTTCTCCATCTTACTTTTCGTGCTTACTGCAATACCTCACGGTGCTCCTACTACGCTTTCCCCAGAGGCCGCCACTTGTCGGCTACTGCCGAACACCCTAATGAGGTTGTTTGTCTTTATTTGTACTAGGTTTGACACACCTTCATTCCACGAACACCATCTTCTTCGTTGTACTGTTGCAAGGCCCCTGCGCAATTTTCAGTCCCGTCGCTCAACGCAGGGATGGGTAATACTCGGTGTCCTTTGACTATCCCGTGCACCCTGACAGCAGACTGAGTGATATGCCTCGACATGATGCATGGGAACCCCACTCATCCCGATATGGGTGATCCTGTGCGAGTGGCGGTCTGTCAAGATGGCATGACTTCTTTTGCCTACGCGACAAACTCTTCGCCGCAGTGCTGGCCGAAGAACCGCCTTGTCCTTGCTACACTCATCATCACTGCATCCCCATCCTTGCAAGCTCGAGGTGAGTAAAACGGCGTCCGTTGTCTATCGTATTCGTACAGTTACTCGCGCTTGTATGCGATACTTGCGATATCGTAGTCTCATCGATGGGGCTACGCACTTGCAAGTATCAAGGACAATCATATTGAATATGCTGTGGCCCCTGCTTAGCAGAGCAGTCTGGCCTATACGCGGCTCGAACAATGGTCGGAGCGCTGCTGATGCGAGAGCGATGAAGGTGTGCAATCCATTTTGCGCACAGGATTTCCCTGGTAAATATAGCGTGCGTAGACAGGAAGCTCGCTCGTGGATAATTGCATACTGCGCCGTACTCCCGTTGACCATAGCCTGACTTGTCCTGGAGGGGCTAGGACGATCCAGGTGCTAGGTTGACGAGAACGCATACATCCAGCGCCATATGCCCGGCAGCTTACCAAGGTCAAGTATTGATATGTGGTTGCCGTTGCGGCTCATAGTTCTTGATTAACGTCTCTTCTGTTGGTATTCTGACCCTGTATACAGGAACTATAGCGATGCCGTCCATCATCGAACGCCTCAGAAAGCGGACTCTAAGCCAGAAGAGCTCGACATCCGTCCAACTTGCTCTACAATCTAACACCAGCTACCCATCCCCGCCAGAGGAACCAGCAAGGTTCCATTCTTTATCTCCCTCTCGATCAGAGCCCTTACTGGTTGATCGTCGCATTGTCGAGGATCTCCCCGCTCTGCTCGGCGCTCTAGAGAGGGAAAACGAACCAGTCGAGCGCGGTGCACTGAAGCCTCGCGTACGAAAACGATCCGGCCTCGCTGGGCTCGTTCTCACTGGCACTCGCCGTTCCGGTGACGGTCCAGACGACACTGCACTACACGAACGGCATTCCTCCGAGAAGGAAAATGACAATACTCCCGATCCGCCCGTGGATTCCAGCACGCCGTCACTCAGGGTGCCAGGGCCATCGCGACGAAGCACGGCCACGGTGACTTCTCCCTGGTCGACATTCGGACGCCGGCGTACGCAGAAACCGAACGCCGTATATGGCAGCATGTCTCCCTCTCGCCGTAGCTCGCGTAGGAGCTCGTCCCTAGTCTATGGCTCCTCCTCGAGCAACACCGGTGAAGGGCGTACAATATCCAATGTGGCATCGACGTCTTCTATACGTCAGCCGGGGAGTAGTCAAGATGTATCTATGCCTGGTGCCCCATCCGACGTCTCTCATGGATCAGCCTCCGTCGATACGAGAAGCCATAGGGCTCCTCACACAACGGAAGGGCAGGGCACGTCAGCTGGGTTAGCTCGATCTCCTCTCCTGCTCCAGAGGTCGCCGTCAATGGTGCAGATCGCGTCTTCCACAGGCTGCGTTCTTCCCTCTGACGTTCCTGTGTCGACCACAAGCTCGCTAAGGGCCGCAGTATCGGAATTTCCGGTTGCGACTGCTTCAAGCAGTCAACCTGCCACAAGCAGCAGCGAGCATCACCATCGTGGTCTCACGAAGCGCCCTGAGTCGACAGCCACTGACCATCCGGCACACCTTGTGACGCAACGTGTTATGAGCGGAGGAACTCTACCTGCCCACCCCAGTGAATTCCAAGCACTCGAGGCTGGCTCAAGTGCAACGTTCCAGCAAATGTGTGAGACGGACGGAGTGAAGGCAGTTCCGGGGAGCGGACCGTCGCGTGGTGGGGACGGGCGACTGTTGCTATCGGCAGCTGCCGAGCCTCATGCCCTGCATGCGTCTCGCGAGAGAACGGGTGAGCCTTGTTCTCGCTTTATACCCCTTCCCTCTTCATCGTTTCCTACATCGCCGACACTGCTAGACGGTGAGCGCGTCGACGAGCCCACCTTCGCCGCTGCTGACGAGGAGAAAATTGCAGCGGAGAACCGCAGCGACGGCGCTACCGATAACTTATCGCGTTCTTCCTCCACCCCCGCCGATTTCCCAGAGCGCAAGGACGATAGCTGGATGGCAGAACCACGAGATGCGACGAACACGTTGAACTCCAGACACTCCATCGACACGAGAGACACGCTCAAAAGAGGCTCCAGTTCCGCTTCTCGCACTGGATCGCACATCAGGGTCCGTAGCAGACGCAGCTCTCAACTCAGCGAGCCGTCCACGCCTACCCCATCCACCTCGAAAGAAAACGGAGGGATAGGGCCATCCTCAGCGGTCTTTCCGACATCGCCCCCGCAAACACCGACCCCCGTGCGCGTCCAACGTACCCCGCGCACCGCGAGCGAGCCTGGTCTCAGGTCTGTCTCAGAAAAGTCTGTGCTCGAGACTCCAGTCAACAACAAGGGGAAACGCAAGGCGGAGGAGGTCGACATCACTCCCCCCGACCAGCGAGTAGGACACCACGCGACGTTTGTTCTCCCAGAAGGTGGTCGTCGTGAGTACCCAATCACTCAGCCCCGGCTTTGCTGACGGCATCGCCGTAGGTTCTCATCACGCGTCTGAGATCTCCCGTGCTCCGTCCTCGTACAATGGCCGCAAGCGTGCCCGGCTGTCCACCACTTCCCCGTCAGCCAGTCCTTCTCACTCTAGACCTGCCTCTGTGACTCGGCACCCGACCGACTCATGGCCCAGTCGGACCGCCACATTTTCCCCTCTCCATCGTGCCGCCTCTAAAACCGCTTCCATGCGCGGCGCCCGCCCGGAGTCCATGATTGCAGCCGTGCATAGGAATACCGAGCGTAGGCGGAGCATGTCCGAGATATCCATCCCCATCAGCGCACTCGTCGCTCCGCATGCGCCCTCAATGAGCGTGCGTTCGAGCATGTACCACATGCGGGATCCCCGGAAGCCACCACGCATTCACCCCACGCCATGGTCCCTGGAGCGGCGGACGGCTGAGCAAGAAGGATCGCCCGCACACGCGTGGTTCTTCTTCCTCGGCTTCATACTCTTTCCCCTGTGGTATTTGGCGAGTTTTTGGAGGATACCCAAGACGAGGCAGGTCGGTGGAACAGACACAGAGAAAGCGGTGACCCTAGACGACCCGCAAGTAGAGCATGGTGAGTGTTGTCTCACTCTTGCGCCAACTTGCCTGAAGGCAATCGTGTGCAGATGCGAGGTCGTGGCGTTTTCGGTGTCGTGTCATGTCTGTGGTGTCGCTCTTTACCTACATTCCCTTCATCGTCCTCGTCGCGATCTTCGTGCCTCGCAGCTAGTCGTCCTACTTGCGCATTACACTGTCGTTTGCCTCCGCCTTCCCTGGCTGTCATCCGCCCTTCTCGAGCCCCGGTCTCCGTGTATAACTGTCGATCATTCCTTGTGCCACTCCTTTGAACAGTGTTGGTTAATCGCGCTGCAGTCGGACCCTACGCGCCTCTGCATAGTAGCATACACCCTACGTTCGGACATGTTGTGTAGTAGATACATGTCAGAAGTCAAATCTAATCTCTGTTGTGCAATCAGCGATATGTTCGAGCTTCTACGTGCGAATTCAAACCTACCTCAATCATCATCCATGTCTAGATCACCCTCAACACCTGCGCCCTCGCCTGTGTCATCGAAAACGACTTCGTTCGCGTCGTAGTCCCACTGCTCGGCGTCTTGTGTGTACTCCTCCTCGTACTCCGTGTAGACGGTGCTTTCGGCCTGCAATGCCTGCGCAGCATTGCCCCCCTCTGACGTCCCATTGATTGTGGAATGAGGCTCTGAGAGCGAAGTTTTGACAGCGGCGAGGATGTCTTCCATTTGGTCACCAAAGCGGTCTTCGAGCTCTTCCACGATCTGTGATGCTCGTCGGCAACATAAACATTTGATACGCCACGGTACTGACCACATAGAGTTCGACCGGCTCCGTAGGTGCCAAGTTCACAATCTGGAGCTTCTCGGCTTTCGTGAGGTCCCACTGGCCCAGTGTGCGCGTAAGCTGCGCGATGCCTTCGTCACTTTGTGCGGCTGTGGGCTGGTAGTCTGCAGACAGATATTGAATGGCCTAAAGCGCGGGCTGTAGTCAGTCGGCCTCTGGCCCCCAAATACGTGCGCTACTTGTGAGATGCTCACCTCAACCTCAACCGTCCTCAAGTTTTCGCAAACATCGTCAGGCGGCGCCTGGTGCTTTGGCGGAAGTCCAGCGGCCTCCTCCTCTTTCTTTATGCGAAGCGCAGTCTTTGTGCGTGCGAGATGGTCGCTTTCGAGTTCTTTGAGAAGCGTGAGGACCTCGTAATTAGAGAGCAGCGCCGAGCGTTGGTTGAGGACCTGGTCAACAGTCAATGGGCCGTTCCCGCCGGGCGAAAAATTGTGCAGACCTCCATAACTACGATAGCATATAGTCAAGTCTAGAAATACAAGGAGTGCGGCGCCGTAGGGAGAGATTTGTCGAGATCGAGGTTGCGGTCGGTAGTCAAGCCATTGTCGACGGCGGGCGCTCGCTGTCCATTCCCGCTTTCTCCGCCACCACCATCCGACACAGCGTGCAAAGCCTCTTTATCCTACCGCCCTCATCGACTCTGTCAACCTCTGCGCCACTCATCCAGCCGTGAAAACATGCATCGAGCAGGTAATCGCAAGGGCTCCAAAGACCGCGTCGGTATGTTTACATTCTACCCAGGCCAACCCCCACAGCGTCCACCAGCCCTCGCTCCCAACCCTGCACTCGGCGGCCCCTACCGGGGTACACCGTATGCGAGTTATGGGATGCCACAAAGGAACGTGAATCAAGGCTACCCGATTCTGCCCAACCAGAGGACAGTCGTACCCCAGCCATCACCGAATTTCCTGCAGCAGCAACAGCGCGGGCAAAGCAATTTCCCATACAACGCCAGCACTCTCCAGCAGCAGCAGGCGCAATCGCCAGCCCAACTTACCTCGCAGACACCGCTGTCGCACACCGCTCATCAACAGCAAACGCCAGGAGCCGGAGCCAATTCGACCCTTCCCCCACACATAGCGCAAAATGCAGCGCCCAGTCTCGGGACGGCTCCGTCGGTGTCTTCGCAGAGCGAGGTTGGCCTCGATCCAAACGACTTCCCCGCACTAGGCGCAACGCCCGCAAATAACTCATCTGCGACATCAAGCGCGAACACGACGAGCTATGCGAGCCAGGCAGGGACAGGAGCTGGGGGTAGCGGGGCACAGGCTGGAAATGGAGCGGCGGTCAATCAACCAAGAGACTTCACGGCAGAAGACTTCCCTGCGTTAGGCGGACAAAGTCAGACGACACAGCAACAGGCTCAGCAGACCCAACAGACCCCCGCGGATGGCCACCCACCCGGTCTGAACGGCTTCCAGCACAATGACCCGCAGCATCGACAAACACTCCTAGGTTCGCTAACAGGGGGCGTACAGGGTGGTCAACAGCAACCAGGATTGTTGAACTTGGGGCAAGCAAGGAATGTACATCCAGGATTCCAGTCCGATACGGATAAGCAGCGGGTATGTCTTGATTCTGCGCGCTATATGTTCCGTACCTTACAACGTTCAGACCATTACCACGAAGAACAATCACGCGAACGCGGCCGCTGCATGGAACTCTCCAAATGTGAATCCAAGTGCACAACAAACCGGCAACTTCCCTAACGGTCAACAAAACCATGTCCAGAACGCGCAGGGCCAGACCCCTGGCCAGCAACCCCCACAGCAGCAGCAAGGTCAACAGCATCTCAACGCCCCTCCAGGTGTTCCTGCACCAGCGTACTCCTCCCAGCCCACGCCCGCTCAGCAGACCCCATACGTCGCGAACGGCGCCGTTGCAGGTGATGAGACACGTCATGCGTCAGTTGGGCTAAGCTCACGCGATGTGCACAGTGCCACAAACGCCGGCCCAGCAAGTGCTCATGTCGCCTGCGGACCGATGGGGCCTCTTGGGCCTATTAGCGCTCATCAAGAGCGCAGACCCCGATCAAAGTCTGCTCACGATAGGTACGGACCTGGGCACAATGGGGCTGGATATGCAGAATCCTGGGTACGTGGCTGCGTTCACGCATTACATGCATACCCCTAACAAGGACTGCTCTAGAAGCCTGTACTCGACGTTCATTACTCCTTGGGCGGACTCATCAGCGGCGCATACGGTGGAACCTGACTTCCACCTTCCGGCGTGTTATAACGTTCAGCCCCCTCCGCCGGGTCCGAACAAAGTGGTTGCATTCAGCGACGAGACCTTGTTCTTCATGTTCTACGCGTCGCCTCGGGATGCCCTCCAAGAGATCGCTGCGCAAGAACTGTACGTCCATTTCACTCCCTCGTGTGGCGCATCGCCTTGAACTTGGTTCTTTTTATTTTATAGATATAACCGGAATTGGAGATACCACAAGGAGCTCCGCCTGTGGATCACCAAGGAGAGCGGCACGCAGCCATCGCAGAAGGTTCCCGGCGGCGAGCAGGGCACGTACTCGTACTGGGACCCGGAGATGTGGGAGAAGGCCCGCAAGGAGATGACCGTTCTCTACTCTGATCTCGAAGAGAAGAACCACCCGCTGTTCGCCGCGGGCCAGACGCTGCAGATGAACGCGCCACCGCAGCCGCACACGCCTGCCCAGCCCGCGCGCGTAGGCAACGCGTTCCAGGGCATCGCGATGGGCGCGATGTGAAGACGAGACGCGCGCCATAACCACCAGTGTGTTCGTAGCTTGGACAGAAACGCTTCGCCGCTGCCGCTTCCCCGTCCTGTTCCACCATTCATATTGTCTCCACCCGTTCCTTCGTTGGTGCTCCCACTCCCCTTTCCCCAGTCATCGAGCTATCATACGCTTGTATCTGTAAGCCATACTGTTTGAATCATATCCACCCTGTCTATTGGCTGTTAAATATTCCTTGTCACTCCTCCGTCGTGCCTTCACATCCGAGTCCATGAAGCTTACCTGTCTTACAAGTCACATGGCGTGTGTCAAATCTGTGAAGTGAGTGCGTATACTGTTCTATACTGCCTGGTGCAGTGACACCATATGTACTTCGATCAACAATACGCCGTACGTGTTTGAGTGAACATCCCTAGTACGTATATCACATCATAATTTGAGCTGATGAATGTAAATTCTGACAAGGTCATTTTCTACGCATCGCCGGTTTCGTTATTCAGAGCGGGAACTCCAGAGAGAGCTCCGTAATGAGGTTTATCGCGTCCACGCGGTAGTCGTCATTCGTGATTTCAATGGGAATTAACCCGTCGAGGAACGTGAGTAGGTTGGGGGAAGACGTCGTGTACTTGGGCCACGAGGGGACTGTGATTCCGTTCGGGTTCAGGTGGTTGACAAAGTTAATGAGGTAGTCGGCCAGTTCACCGCCACCATATATGTTGAGAATGTCCGTGGCATGGGCCTGTCATGAATGCAAGGAGTGAATGGGAGGCGTTCCTGGAGGCGCGTGGTCACACACGTACCGAACCGAGCCCAGGCAATGCCTTCAAGCGCTTGCTCACTGAGAAAATGGTGGGTCGCGTGAGTAGGGACGGAGGGAATAGGTATTGCCATATACTCACGGAAGGACCACGTTGACTGCTTCCCTGACCTGTTTTGCAAGAAGAACCGACGGGGTGCTTGGAAGACGAGGTCGCCCTGCATAGCGGCCAGCCGTTTGAACTCGGGCGTTAAGGCATTCAAGATCCCGGTGTCGAACGGAGAGCCTTGCGTGATGTCCGCGGGGTATAGCGTCATCAGGTCGTCCAGGTCCTCGGTGGTGAGTGCGGGCATGTAGTTGTCCACGATATACGCACGGAGTCCGGATTCGGTGCTATAGTACGTAGTGCGGGAGTGAGAAAGGAGGGCGATCGTGTCATTCAGAAGGTTGGACATACGTGATGTTCAGCGTGGACAGCGAGAAGAGCGTTCCCTCGTCATCGCAGTCCTGGATTATGCACGTTCTTCAGCCTGTCAGAGCTACCATAGAGCGGGACTAAGACACACCCCTGTGACGAACGGGACACTCGCAACGCTCCCCTTCTGGACCAATTGCTGTGGAGCGTCCGTGAGGAACTTGCCGTCCGCGCGGGGCAGCCATGCCAGACGCAAAGACTAAAAAAGATCCGTCAGCCACGAATCGCCGCACGAGAAAAGGTGCCGAAGGATGTGGGATACCTACCTGCGGCGAGAAGATGTTCGGCGAAGCATCGACCGCCTTCTTGAGCGTGTCATACGGGACACCTCGCAGACACTGAAGCGTGTCGGCGGCTCCGGTGCAGCCCGTTTCCGCCACAATCTTGTCATAGTCCCCCTGGCCGTGCGTAATATCGCCCGTCGGGATAGGAGAGCCGGATTCCATGAACGCACCGCGGAAGAGGCCCTCGGCGTTCCCGCCGTTCGCGATCATGTGCATCGCGACGGAGATCGCGCCCGCACTCTCGCCCCATCTGCGGCGCTATGGTCAGTGCGAACGCGCGGAAGCCAAAGTACTCCACAGGGTGAGAGTCCTACATGGTCACTTTGGTTGGGTCGCCGCCGAAAGCGGAGATGTACTTCTGTATCCACCGGAGTGCGAGGCGTTCTGGTGCCCATTAAGCTACATCAATCTCGATGGTGTGCGCAGTTTCACTCACGATCCTGTAGTCCGAGATTGCCAACGCCCGCGTCCTTGACTTCTTGGCTCGCGAGGAAACCGAACGCTGCGATCATATTAGCGGACAGGGCGGTCGAGGCATTGGGTCGCGACACTTACCAGACAAACTGGGAGCGTATGGTGAGTAAGTGACAAAATTGGACGATCAGCGTGGACTACGCACCGGTAGTTCATACTAACGTAGATAACCGGTTCGCCTAGCTCGACAGACCTGCTCACAATGACACCTCCGTCGTACCTGAGAGAGCGGACATGAGTGTTACGCGTTGTCTATCAAATGCCTGCAAGCCGCTTACATGCTCGGGCCCCCAAGCTCAAATCCACCTATAAAGACCGTCAGCAAAGGCAGCAATACGCTCCGGGAGCGCATTCCGAGACATACCACCGAAGATCCACTGTATCGTTACGTATAGGTGTCAGTTCCATATGACCAGAGTGCGAGATGCCCTATCAACACGCACGGCAACCACGGGCAACTTCGCATTAGGCTGCGTGCCCGCAGGGACTACGACGTTGATGGTGAGGCCTAGACCCGTGTCAGATAAACCCTCGGAACTGGTATACCGCCTCTACCCACAGTCCTCGTCAGAGGGGAAGACGATGCCGTAGACACTGTTGAGGATGAAGTCGACAGCGTCCGAGGCGAGCTGGGAGGGCAAGTCGAGGTTGATCGCCTGTTGGGGGCAGGACGGCCCAAAAGCCGTCACAGTGTGGGTCCCTGTGTACGGATCGACGGCGACGGGGAGGTTGAAGCGAAGATCCCCAACCCTAGTAGCCGACGTTCATCAGTGAACCCACGATGACCTACAAGTCGCCGGGGGGAAGACGTACGGAGGCTTGGCGAACGGGATGCCCAGGAACCTGTTGGATATTCCGTCGGTAGTGCCGACGAATGTGCCTTGGTCCAGCTGCACTGTAGGTGCGCCCCGTGGTACCAGGGGGATAGCGAACGCAGCACCAACGAGGGCGGAGAGAAGGCAGAGGGGGTGGGCGAACATCCCGCGAGAAAGACGGCTACGTAGGCCTCGCCTCTGCGATCTTGTGGGCCAACGGCTTATATGCATCCGAAGGTGAACAGCCGAGCAGGCAGGACTATTGCATACACGCAGCTGTCAACGCCGCAGTTTGCGCAAGCCAAACATCACACCATCCGCGCATACGGCTCCCATTCATGAGCCGTATGGCGAACCATGAGAACAACAGGAAATCACAGACCTGCGCACAGCGAGGCAGAAGATGAGAAGGTCACACGAACACGTACGGCATATGGCGGACATATATGCGAAGGCACATTGTTCCCGTACTGGGTTGTGACGCACGACGAGCTGAATGAATGGGCACGGGCGTGCGGCTCGGTGATAGTCATGGACTGGATCGCACGATGCATCATTGTCCACGGCCGCTGGGGCATCTGCCAGAAATATGCCAGTGCTTGGTCTTGGAAGTGGTAGAGTCGCGAGGTCCCGGCGGCGCTAATCATGATGCCAGTGTTCACGAGAGGCGAAGATTGGACCCGACGATGTTGCGATAATTCGGGTAGAACACGGTGAAGGCCTCGCAGAGGCTGCCTAACCTGTATAAGTAGTTTGATGCCATGCCAATCAGCCCGTAAGCGAATCACAAGAGGACCTAAGAGGACGTACCTCGCTGCAACGCTTCCGCTGATCTCGTCATGGGACTTTCGCTCGTATTTAGCACTCAAGCGACAGCGTCATCTTCTTGACATTGTCCGGCGGCCTTACTTCCGGTTTCTCTTGTCCTCATTTACCATTGTGCCGGTCTACAGTGGTCGGGAATCAGTTCAAGTTTACTGCTCGCCGCTCGCGGCAGCATTCCAATATACTGGGAGGATCCAGTCAAGTATTCAGCTCGAATTAGCTGGATTGAGTTCACCGCAACGAGAAAACTCACTTAACTTGGTTATATCAGTACTAATGCTCACCGCATAGCAGAGTAATGAACCCTTTAACCCGAGGGGGACCCTGCAGGAAATGTCAACTAAGCTTACTGATTATACCAATCACAGAGCAGACTTCGATAGTTTTAGCCAAATAGCGTTGTATAACTCGGTTACACTGCCCACAACGTTGTAGAGGCCTATAGATACGCTCATACTGCAGGTTTGCGTGCGCAGGACTGTGACCTGGGAGCTGGCAAGAGCCAAGGTAGACTTCCAAGTTCATGCTCGCACTGAATGCCACTGAAACGTCTGTAGCTGCGTGCATGTGAGAGGTGTAATAAGGCCTTCAGCGGCATGGCGATATGGCCGAGCGGTCTAAGGCGCCAGAATCAGGACATTGTCCAATCTGGTCCTCACGGGCGTGGGTTCGAATCCCACTGTCGTCATAGCTTTTCCTTTTTCTTTCGGTGAGTTCACTATCTGTACATACTTCTTGGCTTTAGGTTTCATCGTGTTAGCTAAGTTGGATCAGTCCGGACGGAATACAATGATCCCGCGCATGGTCGATGAAACCTTGTACGAGGATGGTACGGTCCCTGCTTTCATGGTGTGCAATTGCTTGCGTGATTTTTGCCGTCGCTAGGAAGTCACTTACTGATTCAGGAAATTCGTGACTCAGTTCCACTCTTGTACGGGAGCTCGCTTGATGTGACTGCCACTTGCGATATGTCGGGCGTTGTTTGTCCATGTTAGGATCCAAAGCTATTGGCTTCCGGTCGTCGCCCAATTAGGGGTGTGGAGAGTACGGCGTCTTTTTGATGCACTCTGCGGGAAGTTGGACCTAGAAAGTCGGTTTCCTCTTCGTCCTTGTCCCCGCTCACGCTTTGATCCCAGGTTGTATTGTCTAGAAGCGTTCTCGGCCAGACATTAAGGGCGCATGCGCTTCTCAGGTCAGTCACGTGATGGCAATAATTACATGTGGCTCGCGTTTAAAGCCACAGTCAAAGGCGGTGGCTGCCCTCCCTGAGCGGTTTCCGCTTCCCTCGTATCTCTCCGTCTCCTTTTCACGCTCGATACCCGTCTCCTCGTTTGAACCTATTCTGACTGTCTCCTATAGCCTTAGGTCTGTGATCGCAGCCCTCTCGTAGGCGAGCCATTGCTTCGCGCAAAGGGAGCCTGATCGGTGGCCACTCGAGCCCGAGACCGGCGACCGATTATGGCATGGTCTTACATCAAGGATAGTCTCAACTTTTACAGGATACACCTTCTAGCGTTGTAAGTATCTAAGCCTAGGATCTCATAAAGGCCTCGCCTCTGACATGAACATGCAGCATCTTCGTCCCTTTGTTCGGAGCCACTATCCTGTGGGCGAGCAATGGAGAGTTCCCTATCAAGTTTGTGGATTCTCTGTATATATCGATCAGCGGTGCAACGGGCACAGGCCTCGTTACCGTTGATCTCAGCGCCTTGACCATCTGGCAACAAGTCATTCTCGTTATTCTCGAGATCGTTGGCAACCAGGTGAGGGCGATTGGCATGCGCGGTGCGAATGATGTGCTGACTACCTTATCAGGCTTTCGTCGCATGGGTGGTAGTACTCGTACGAAGGTAAATACACCTCTTTATTTCCACTGCAACGGATGCTAACAAAGGAGTTGCAGATGGTACTTCCTCCGCAACCTGCGGCACATCGTGGCTGCAGAGCTAGAGCGAGACCATGCCGCGCACATGCATGATGACGTGCCGCCACCTCTCCGCCACATACGAGAAACCCTAGCCCGTCTGAAGAAAGAAAGGGATGGCGGTTCATCTGATGCGTCTAAACCCAGCACATCTAGGAGATCAAGCCACAACAAGGACTCGAGAGTCGGTTTACGAGCAGATATGGTCCGCCGCCTCGACGTGGCTCCCCACCGCATTGATCCCATGGGCTCCCATGCGCACAGACTGACGTCGGAGCACCGTGTGGACGCGACCGGGATCGAAGTGCTCAGGAGCCCGACAAGCCGTCGATCCCTCAGATCATCCCTTCCTCCCGCTCCTCCTCCAGCAGCATCACAGGAAGACGACTTCGGCGGGTTTCCTGGCCCTCGAGATTTGTTCTCGCGAGTCATCCGTCGCGTGGCGCCCAAACTGCAGAGTAACCTCAAGCGCACGTTTACAGTCCCGAGGACGGAGACGCTGGTCCCCCAGGACGTCGATGCTCCAGCTTCCGGGCACGTGAAGCGCGTTCCGTACCTCAGTTTCAGCGCTACTGTGAAGCGCAACTCGACATTCCATGGCCTCACCGCAGAGAACATTGAAGAACTTGGTGGTGTTGAATATCGCGCGCTCTCCTCCCTGTGTTGGATCATACCGGCGGTAGGTCCTCACTAGGGGATTAGAGCGACAGCTGACTGTATGCACGTTTGCAGTACTACGTTGGGCTTCTTAGCATATCGTTCATTGTCACCGCTCCTTACATGCTGCTGCCCAAATGGCAGAAGAACTTTCACCCACCTCTCCAGCATAAGGACATCAACCCTGTATGGTAAGTGGTAGCGGGCTACGTCACCGTGTATCGCATATGTTAACATGTCGATAGGTTCTCGGCCTTTCAAGTGGTCGGCGCCTGGGCAAACACTGGCGAGTTCATCTCATGCGCAAATGGTCGTGCAGTGCTGATGTAGGTGTGTAGGGATGTCTCTTGTGGACCAAAATATGGTGCCATTCCAAGCGGCGTACCCTATGATCATCTTCATCGTGATTTGTGTCCTTGCCGGGAATACATGCCTGGTATGTTCTCTCGTAATGTGTGGCTCTTCATCTCGGTCTAACGTAGTCACAGCCCATTTTGTGAGTATCAAGCGTCTCGCGTTGTAGTTGTTCACTCATAGAGTCATTTCTAACGCGCCAATAGCCTTCGTCTATTCATGTAAGTCGTCCTTACTTGCGACGTATTGACGGGCGCTCATACAGAATCTCAGATGGCTCCTGTCCAAGCTCCCTGGACGCTCTCGCACCAAGGAGTCTCTCCACTTCTTGTTGGACCATCCGCGAAGATGTACGATCTACCTGTTTCCCGCCCGGCAGACGTGGCTCCTTCTCGGCATAATGATGCTTCTCAAGTATGTTGATTAACGTTCGTGGCTCCGAGCGCTGATCATAACGGCACTCCAAAGCTGTACCAATCTCTTCTTCTACTTGGTCCTCGACATCGGCAACCCGGCCACGGAGTCGCTTCCCTTTGGTGTCAAGTTCATTGACGCCATCTTGGACGCAGCCGCATGCAGAAACGCCGGGTACCAGCCCATCCCCATGTCGTCTCTCATGCCCGCCGTGCAGTGCGCACTTCACTTCCTCTTCGTCGGGAATGCCGTACTGAACCCTTACGCCACCTTCAGGGTCCTCTCGGTCATCATGATGTACATCGCTATCTTCCCTATAGCCATGAGGTACCGTACCGAACTATGTCGCGCCCTCATCAAACCTTCTGACCCTCTTCGGTAGCGTGCGCGCCACGAACGTATACGAGGAGAAGTCTCTCGGGATCTACAGCAGCGAAACCCTAGAGGACGAGATCGATGATGACGCACATTGGAACCGGCCTTCTGAGTCTCGGGTCGAGATCTGGGGCCGGTACCTGATGCGGCATGCGCGCAGGCAGCTCTCATTCGGTACGTGCATAACTGCAGCATTGGACGAATCGAACTGATGGTCTTTTGCAGACATGTGGTGGCTGGCGCTCTCCCTCTTCATCCTATGCATCGTGGAGGTATGTCGCGGATTTACTGGCGCTAGCAACACGACTGAGGTTTTTGGAACCCTAGCGTGCCAATCTCACAGATCCAAGCAAGCAGTCATACTTCACGATCTTCGCCTTGAGTCAGTCAATTCTAGTCATTCGCCTCGGCCCCTTATTGACTTTTGTCATCAGTCTTCGAGCTCGTTTCAGCATATGGTACTGTCGGGCTATCGCTTGGCATACCCGGAGTGAGTACGAACATTCCATCAAAGTGTACAATACACTCATGTCCGCTTTAGTTCAACTATTCCTTGTCTGGAGGGATGCACACCTTATCCAAGCTCGTCGTCTGTGCGGTGATGCTGCGCGGACGTCATCGCGGGCTGCCCGTCGCACTCGATCGCGCCGTGCTCATGCCAAGCGAGTTCCTCGCGATCCACGCCCAAACCCAAGAGCACGAAGAGGACCCAGGCGAGAAGCACGCGAACGGACACGAAGACCACGCCCAGTTCCCCCAGACGCTGCATGACCCAGACGAGCTGGCGACGCGCATGCGTCTGCGGACACGCACTATCAGTTTGATCGTGGAAGAGAGGAGGGAGTCCAAGGATGCAAAACATCCCCCGCCTTGGGCTGCCGCGCGCGTTCCGGAGGAGAGCCGTGATTCGAGCGTCGATGGGGGCAATGGGAGCGACCATCATGTGTAAGTGCCCGATGCCCGTGGGACCCTGGAATTGTCACGACCGTCATGAGTTGTACTTGTACTTGCATTTGTTCCACTTTGCGATTAGTTTGGCTGCATAGAGATAGAGATTCACGTTTAGTCTGGCTTCGTCACTGTTATGCTCTCCATTCTTCGCTGTCATCTTGCCGCACTATCTACCGAAGCACTCATCGTCATACCATCACATCCTATCGTAACCGCTGTATATATAAGCATATCTGACCGTAGCGTCCGCCTTGATGTAGCAGAACTCCATCCACTATGTACTGAAGGTGAGCGTGGAATCTTTGATCTTCAACTTGACGCTGCGATCGGCGGTCCACTCGAAATGCACGTTAACCAAAGTAGCCTCAATGCTCATGTGAGCTGATAGAAGTTCATGGTGAGTGATTAAACTTCATCTAACACACGTGTACTGACCTGCATCACCGATATGGAAGTTCAGGGTCTTGAACGGCTCAGAGCCATTGTGGCCTTGTCGCGGAGGCGCGCCCGGCATGAAGAAGCTCGTGAAGCTCGAACCTACTTTCCACACAAGCACGTCCGATTCCTCCAAGGACAGCGTCACAAGGCGCCGTCCGTCGGGAGAGAAGCTGCATGCCGTCGTCCGCTTCTTGTGGCCCTCGAGGACGTAGAGACGGGTGGCGGTCTTGAGATCGTACATGACCACAGCGCCCTCGCTCGTGCCTACTGCCAACCGCTGGGAGCCCATGTGGAAATCGACCGTTGGGAAGCTGGAGGATGCACCGTGTCAGCATGTGTCGAACGTTAGACGGGGACCTATGCGCACGTTTGGACGATGTGGCTCAGGATCTCCGTGGCGGAGTCTAACACTGCATCTCTGCTCGCACTCGAGTTCGGATCTAGCGACTTCACGATCGCCTCGACGAGGCGTGGCAAATTGCTGTACAAAACGAGGGGCTTCTTGCGGATGAGGAATATGACCAGCTGCATGACCGACTTTCGATGCTGCACACTGCGCGGATGCAGGATATCGAGCGCGAGCGTCGTCATGAACAGCGGCGTGTTGTTCGCCGCGATATGGAGCACCGCCGAACGCGCCTGCACGCCGATGTTCGGGACAGAGATCGCCTCCTTCTTGGTCGTGGTGGCAAGCGTGAAGAGCGCGCGGAGCATCTCGACGGCGTCGACATACTGTTGCCAGATCTGGAAGCCGCGCGAGCAGAGGTCGATGGCGAGAGACCGGTGTGGAGAGGTCTCGTCATGGAGGTAGACTGCGATAGACTTCGCGATATCGGTCAGTGTACTACAATATAGTGATGAGTATCTCGCAGTAGCGGGAATGATAAAGGTCAAGCCATACTTTGTGGGAAGTAGGCTGTATTTGTCCACAGCGATGAAGCCACATATACACAATGCCTTTGCGCACCGTGAGGTATCACGTTCCTTCTCGGTCATGATAGAGGGCACTGATCCCAATTAGGCACATCCTCCGAGCCATAAGAAACGGGACATACGATGCTGTTGCCATGTCTCCACGAGCTCGGCCGTCTCCGCGTCCGACAGGCGTGCAACACCTGCGTCGATCAATAAACGTACCGCATGTCGCACCTCGGCCGCTATTCAGAAGCAGAGATCCATCAGACTACGTCACATCCGTCTACAACAATGGCACCTACTTTGTGTGTGAAGCATATGATGAGCCAGGCGCGGAAGGCTTGGGGGTTGGTAGTCGGCGACCAACTGGCCGATGGATGCAGCGTAAAACGTGATCACTGTGCTTGCATCCTGCGCGAGGTCTGGAGGACGTCAGCAGATTATGCAATAATCAAGAGCTTCGCATACCTTCAAACTGTGCAAGGAAATGTAGTAGCGACAGAATCGCCAAAGCACGATCCGCCGACGCCTCCGGAGACAACGTCCACACGCTCGCCGCGTTCGGCTGAGGAACCACCGATAGAGTATCCGGACTTTTTACCCGTCAGGTCAAACGAACACTCTGAAGTAGCAGAACGGCCCATACCTTGCAACCCCCAAAGTCGTTGAAGCCGGTTTGATGGATAGTCCCTCTGAGCAAATTGTGTCGATGCCTTCGCTAATGCCGCAGGTCAGCAGCATCGACAGCAAGGTCCGCGCATGAGAAAGTTTGGCCCCGCGATCAAGTACTGCACTGCCCGGATCGGCGAGTGCAGGGCTCCCGGACAGCTGCCTCAGAAGAGCCGGGATGTCCAGCAGGATGGTGGACGCTGTACATGACCCATACCAGTTAGCGATTGCCCGGCTACCTTGAGTGTATAATGATCTCTACCTGCGTCTGGTGATGCATGATGCGGCGCGGAAAGCGCAGAGGTCTTCTCAGATGAGTTTGTGATGTCCCTACGCAACAACGTCAGGCCGGGTGTGGTCGCCAAGACCCACACAGGCTTACCATTCGAACCAACCGCCCTGCTGTACGAGCTCCTCTGCCTTCTCAACGCTCATTGACCGCCAAAATTCCCGCGTCTTAGTATCCCACAGCCGTGCCCGACCGTCGGTGTACACCAAGAGCAGATTGTCTTCACTCAAACATATGCGCTTAAGGGGCGCGGCGGATGCAGGCACGAGGTACACGCTAGGCAGAGGTAAGCAAGCAGTCGGCCATGAATGGCTGGAAGACCACACACAATTGGAAACCGTCTACTGCGACCAGAGCGATGGTGCCGTCCTGCGAGATGCACAATATGCACCCATGTAGCCGGCCCATCTTCTCGTCGGGTAAGGAGATAGTACGCGCTAGCGGCGTCGTGAACACTGTCCACCTCGCATACAGTTTGAGCGTGCTATGATGCGCATATAGTCAGCACAAGGACGCTCCGCGGAGTTTGATGCCTACTCAAGGGACCACATCGCAATGGTACCGTCGTCTGCTCCGCCTACGACTACGCGTTCCCCCGTCCTCGCATTGGTGACGACGTCGAGGGCGAGTATGGCTCCGGGAAGGGAGAAATCGGAGGATTGCGCCGTCGCGCCATCGTTCTGCGCTAGACTTAGCAACGAGGAGCGACAAAGACGACCATCGGCTAGAGTCGGGTAAGCAACTGCCCGCCCTCAATTCGGCGAGGGCACATACTGTATCCGAGGACGATTGCGTCCAACTCCAACGGGAGAATCGAAGAGACACGAGGCTTAGACGGAGAAACGAAGGCATCGAAACGTGCTTTCCACAGCGTACGTGCCTTCGGCTTCTCAGAGGGGGGTTCGGACGGATTCACGGGGATGAAGTGGATGCGCCGACGACCGTTCTTTACACGCGTCGAGACGACGTGCCCTCCAGGAACGATCGATGCTGTATCATACGAGGAGAGCGGGATCGTATGAAGGAGTCTAGTCCTGACATAGCGTCAGGATCATGGCTGACAACCGAGCCACGAAATGACATACTGCTGCACGCTATCGCTCCTATCGCCATCCGCTGTATGCGAGATGCTATACACCGCGACATGGTCCTTGGAAGAAGTCAGCATGTCTAACCACAAAGGGCCGCAGTAGAAGACCGCGCACCGCATGAAGCACGGAGAAGGACTCGTGGTTGATCCAACGCGCATCCTGGACCCCGGCTGTGCCAATGACAGGGAGCTTCTCGACGACATTCTGCTTCCATCTGGCTGTCTATTGGAAGATACAAACTCAGCACATGCACGCACACATCGAAGGCTGCGATAGGAACCTACCAGAAGCTCATGTTCTGACCATGCGCACAGTCGCACTTCTTCATCGCCAGTATCATGCCCGCGGACGCCGAGAACCGCCTCTGTCAAGCCGAGCGGCCCATGGTCAACCTCCGCTCCGAATTCGAGACGTTCCGGGATGGCCTGAATGGCAGTCTCGGCGACGTTCTCGGTCGAGAGTGCCTTGAGCGCCTTGAACGGATTGGGAAGAGGGAGATGGGTAGACGAATGCGACTCTGGCAGTCCTGCTGGTGACGGTGTAGAATCGTTCACCCTGATTGCGCGCGAAACGAGGTCGCCGGTAGAGGTTGCATAGAACAGGGTGATAGAATCTGGCAAGAAAGGCCGTTAGGAAGTCGTATGGACGGATTTTGGGCAAGGCTACCCACGGTCATGCTCCGCGCGTAATCCGATAGAGTTCAAGGGGCCATTCACGAAACACTGTCCCAGGTACGACAGGCTTGCCTCATCGGCAGCTGCTTGCGGCCCTAGCTGCAGCTCATACGCAACGAGCAGCGATTGGCTGTCGGAATCGCCGGAACTAGTGTCCAGAAACTGGTTCATAGGATAGAATTCGTCTGGAGAAGCGCATGCAAATAGGATGATTGACTGTAATACATATACACGCAGAAGATGAACTGATTAGTGGACGATGGTCGCCGAGGGCGGGCAAGCGCACCTCTTCAGACGCCGCCACAAGCAACTTCCTCCAGACCCACAATATAGATGGCGCAGGCTGGGCCTTTCCGCCAGCCGCTGGTTTTGGCTTCGCCTCCATCATGGCCGAGGCCATACAGCATCCGTCAGATGTCCGGTGAACTGACAGGCCGCTGTAATATAGGTGTCAGCTGGCTTGCCTATGCGGTGCGATGATGCACTTACCCAGAAGCATGCAGGCAAGAGAAGTAGCGACCGCCTTCATGCACTTTAAGTGCAGATACAGCAGAATTGGGGCGAGAATGAGGCGGGAAAACATGACATCGCATGCGCCAAGCACAAGCGCCACTAGGTTCAGGGGACGTAGCCGGGATAAGGGTCGGTGAAGGAGGATTCGACAAAGATAATGTTGAGGAAGCCGGTGATAACGCGGCGGATAGGTAGCTCCTTGTATCTTCTCGTCGCAGGCTGCTACTGCCAGTTGTAACGCCACCTTGCGTTGAGGAATTCGTGTCCTTCTCGCTGCGGGTGCGAGAGGTGGAAGCGTGTCTTTGATGGTGACCTCTGCCCTTGAGCATACCCTTGAGCCTTTCTTGTTCCTCGTCAAAGTCTACATAGTTCTTTGGCGCCTCCGCTGACTCCGTGGAAACAGATGAGACGACGCGAGAGCGAGAAACCTGGAAAGGCGATAGCGCAGACTTGATAGAAGACGGAGATGCAGAGCGCGAAGAGGGATGGCCCAGGCCACGGTAGCGACGAGGACTAGTGGGTGAGGATACGGCCTCTGTGGGGCTTGTGGGCGGAGAAACAGAAACAGATATGTTTGGGGGTGCTGCGTTACCAGATGGTCGCAAGACGAAGACAGAGCCATCGCCACAACCCACTACGATGCCATGCTCATCTACGGCATGAACACTCCCTTCTGGCGACCCTTGGTCACCCCAAGAGACAATGGCAGAAGGCGCGCTCTGAGTGAAGCTCTCCTCTAAGAATTGCTCGTTTCCAGACTGTTGTAGCCCGTTGCGAGCAGGCAAAGAGATTGGGATAGCGAGAGTGTACGAATCATGTCTTGTAGGGGTCATGTGTGTTCGTACACAGTTGCTTCCGGGTGAAGAGCTTAAATTATGGCGAGAACTAGGTTCAAGCGAAATACTGATGGAGGAGGTAGGCCTTGAAGCTGCAAGAACGAGCTCGAGGACGAGGACGAGACTGAACGGAGTGAGCACTAGTGAGCCTTGGGTACGAACGCGCGCCTACGCGACGGTCGACCGTCGCGCTGATCGGACCGTATCCCGTGATCACCTCGAAGACCTGCCCTAAACGTAGGCCTATATGAACGGATGGCGGAGGTTGTAGATTTTTCTTCGTGCGGCGAACCGGCCACCATTTTCCCCTTGTTGCTCATGACTGCAATGCTCTTTCAGGGCATTTTGCGCGGTTGTTCGAGTGTCAGGCCGGTTCAAGACGAACTCGGACGTCTCAGCGCCCTCATGCTTCTCTATTCGATATTTGTCATAGAGAGGATGGGCCGGTAGTTCAGTACATTTCCACGATTTCACATCATGTTTAGCTCTATAGTACACGTCATGAATTGAGTCTTTTGATTCTTCATCACTTTGCACTCCGTATGCCATTGCCTCAGAACCTTAGCAATGTCGACGTTCGCGCTGGTTTTTTCTTACAGTCACGCATGCGGTTGTACAGGGCCGTACCAAACGGCAGTAGGTTTGCGATGCTGTGTCGAGTAAGTACTGGATCAACATCTGCGTGACTGGTAACAAGTACTTACTGTAGTTCGTAACGTTGCTGAGCGCTGACGGTTCAAAGCGGGGCTCTCAGCTTTTGTCAGTTGACGACTTAGAACCGACTTTCCCTCACCTGCTGTATCCGCGGCACCGGCGGAGAGGGCTCGGATGTCTAAACAGCTCGGGCTAGCTGGTATGAAGATTTGCTCAAAGCGCCAAACAAACTTTGACTGGTACTGCGGTCGTTGAACCTTGAGCTTGATCACTATCGTCACTGCATGCACTGCTCCTTCGTATCAAGCCATCCACTCGCAGAGCCTCTCAGCTTCATCTCATCCTTGTCCCAGCACGGTGTTGCTTGCGGAAGCTGATTGTGCCAAGCGATCTACCGCTTGCTTGAATTTAGACGCTCTCGCCCGTCTGCATTCACATCTCGGACGCCTCATGAAGAACAAAGCGAAGCGGACACCGAGTCGGTGCTTATACAAGAGCAGGTATTGATCCTGTGATTCTGATAACGAAGACCATAATGCATGATATTTGATAGCATTCTGTAACAGAAGGAGAACCAATCGCATAGCAATCGAGCTCTGACATACTGCATAGCTTCCTGACCTCGTGTCCCGGACGTCAGCAAATCCATGAGCATCTGAGCGCGGCCCATCCGTCTTCCCGCGGAAATTGGCCTTGAACTACGCTCGGGGGGGGGGGGGGGGCCAAGCCGGGTGGGGACGCGGATAGGAATGGGGGCACGCGTGGGGACGGGGATACGATACGATGTGATACAATGCGATGCGGTATGTTGTGTTGTGTTGCACTCTGCGGTGCGGAGATGCACGCCGGTGCTGGCGTGGGCATGTACGTATCTGGGGGGGGGGGGGGGGGGGGGGGGGGGGGGGGGAACCGCGCCCGCATCGCCAAGGTTGATACCTCTCGACTCGCAGAAGGAGTGGGCGTAGGCGCATAGTCCTCGTCGTACGCAGCCTCGGTATGCATCGTGACCATGCCCTCCCCCCACCGAACCGCATTCCGCAAACATCTGGTGCTTCGAGGCTTTCTCCTGACCTCGCCACACGTCAAGCCTGGATACAGCTGACCTTGTCCTAATACGCCCGAGAGCGACTGTGACCGAGCGTAGAGCCAACAATGCCGGCGGCACCGAAGTGCTAGCCACGTAGTCGCTGACCTTGCGTCCGTACCGCCCCAGCAACCGGATTAGGGCAGGCGTCCTTGGGTCCCACGTACGGGCTCGTCGTCCCCGGACGTCTTTGAGCTACTGGTATATAAGCACTTTCGGAATCACGGCTGAACCTACGTGAGCCCCAGTCCATCCATGGCGTACATCGTTCTCGTCCACCGAGTTCTTGTGCCCTGTCATCCATGCCCCCATAACGATTCCTGGGAGGCTGATATACCGGCTAAGACGACGCCTTCGCTCACGGGGGCGACCATAGCCGGCAGCATCGTTTTTGGCGGTAGGCACGCCGTTACTAGCCACTCTACAGATGAGCATGTACTGACAAACCCTTCAGTCCTTTTCTTCGTCATCGTTGCCGCGCTGCTCTACTACGGCTATCATGCAAGATTACCCTCTCCTGCGCTGCTCCCTCGGACAGAAGCGGCCCAGACGGATGACTGGGCAAACCGAGCCTGCGAGTTGGTCCGCGTCCCTCGTGCGCTGATCGTAGGACGACTGCGCCGATATCATGCTCGACGCTTTCATCTCCGCCCGCGCACAGACTTGCACGCCCCTACTGCAGGCACACCGGCACGCTCCACACCCATACCCTACGGCGGAAGCTTGGCGCATCTTCCTCCTCCTCCGTATGATCCGTCATTCATCCTTCCTCCATACGCTTCTCACGAAATCCAGGACGCAGCACACCAGTCTCCAGCAGCCCTAGAGATCCACCCTCACCACTCGTTCCACACAGACCCATAGACCAAATCACACCACTCACTCTTTCCTTCACCGTCAATCGTTCATCCCAACAAGGAGGTAGTGTCCTCAAGTCACAGGCTTGTAGCCAGTCGTAGCTATAACTACGTCAAATCGCTGTGTCTCCGCGTCTTTACAACCATGTATTAGTACGTATATACCCTATGGACTCCGCGTTGTAGCTTAGAACTTACGGAGAACTGTCATGTAACCTGAAGTTGGTCAGACATCTTATTTCCTGTGGCTTGCAAAGGGTCTATCTCGTCGATCATCGGCCGCAGCGCCATGCCAGTAGGGTTCCCTATACACATAGACTTGGATAGACGACACCTCGCGCTTACAGTACTCAAGCTCATGGACGTCATTCCAGACAGTACTGTATTGATAACGGCAAGCTACTAATAGGAAGCATATCTGATTCAGCGTATATTGAACGTTCCCACAGCGCGGAGGTTCTTCGATGAATGGCGGAGTGCGCAATTCGTCGGAGGAGTCCGCCACTCACAGTCCGCGTCTTGGCAGGCAAATGAAGCAGCGGGGGTTGACATACAGCCTCAGTGCAGTGGCACCCCGGCTATTGACTTGTCGGAAGCCCTGGGAAGGCGCGGAGACTTAGCGGATTCCATCTCACGCCCTCTAAGCACCTATAGGCGACTTGGAAGGTCCGCGTTGCTTTTTAGGGCAGCGCGGTCGGCGTGAGCGTCTCCACGCGCCAAGATCTCCCACTTTACGCGCGGTCGCGCTTCTCGCGCATCAGCAGCTCGGGAACTCAGCTTCTCTCTCCCCGCCGTTAGTCCTCTGACTGACACCTCGATCTATACGAGTGCAGTGATTTCAGCCGCATTAAACCCGCACGACACCGCGTTTAAATACCTGCTGCAACGTGTTGCACGCTAGCGACACCCGCCTTCAATGTGAGGTCCTGCTCAGGCTCTCGCGCCGACCTTGTACTGCGGCGTGACGATGGCTGTCATCCCCCGAGGATCCGACGCACAGTCCGATGGCGGCCCGGGCCAAATAGGCTCGCCCCGCGTCGCAACTAGTACTGTCATTGGGATGGTCCTAGGCATCTGTGAGCGCTCTCGAATCATTTGTCCATGTCAAATAAAACGCTGACATACGTTCATTGAGTGTGTCTTTTCACCATGGTTCTCAGTTATCAGTTTTTATCCTGTTCCTGCAAGAGGCGGCGGTCAGCAACCACTCGCCGTGGGCCACCCACAGTCTCCACAGGCACCCGCGTTCCTTCCATAACCGCCCGCTCCTTCACAGCATTGTGTCGTCTCTGCCGTAAGATGGGGGAGATGCTCCGCCATCCACAGTCCAACCAGTGCGTGGCCGAGAAACACTCGCTCGATCATCCTACGCGGACCACGCGCCGAACGACCGTCCGCTCGCTTCTCCTTGTCTGCAAGAATTATAGTGGGAATTCGTCGCGAAATACCGCGGAACAGAGTCCTGCACAGGCGACGTCGGAACCTTCAATCCCAACCCTTCGAGAACGCAGGGCGCTCCGTTCACTCTACCTCAACACCACCCGCTCCCCAACCAAGCGCTATCCCCGTAGCTCATCACCGAGCCCCGGGAGTGCCAAGGGCTCGCCATTGCGTAAGCGAATGGCGGGCCTTTTCCACGACCTACGTACACCACCACCTTCTCCCGGGTTCACGACGCCACCCCTCTCCCCTCACACGCCGAGGTCCCGCCGCCATTACCACAAACTCACGGACAGCGCGCTGTACGCGAACTGGTCCAACGAGGAGGTATACCTGACGGAGCGGCCGACGTCCGCGCTCATCTCTCCGTGGTCCCCGAGCGAGTACGAGTTCCCCTACCCGATTCAGACGCTTCGCTCTCCCGGGGCGATGACGTCGATAGACGAGCCTGCGACCCCGCCCCCTCTATATCCGCCGCCGCCCGCGTACATCCCCGAGATCCCGCTGCGATCTCCGGGAAGCGCGCCGACGTCGCCAATGCGCCCTGAGCACACGACAAGGGCGGCACCTCCCCTGGCGCCTCCCCTGTCGCCTATCGTCCAAGGTCTAGATCGAGAGATTCAAGTTGCAAGCGATCTCGAGACGTGGGTCCATTTGCGCCAGTGCCTTCGTGCCGCCGAGCGCGAGGACGATGGAGTGTTCGTCATCTCGGACGAGACCGAAGATGATACAGATAGCGGAGGACCTTGCACCGAGGAGTCCATTCAGTTGTAGGATGACTTACTAGAAGAGAGTCGCACCAGGTCTTTGTACGCTGTGTTCGCTAGTCCAAGATTGTACTCCCAGTTGTGTTACGGGTTGCTACAGTGGTCTCTTTGGCTCTGTGCGTTTACGGACGTGTACTATAGCAGATGTAGAGTACTGATGTAGAACGCCAAGTGTCGATGTGAACGTCTGGTGATCACTTCCTGTTCTTGCCTCGGATCTGCTGCAGAATTTGTCAACAGTACTAGTCCCCGATTTGGAGATGCATATACGCCCGGCATGGACTTGGAGAACCAGAACAGTAACGTGACACGTGCCATAATTAGGGTTCGGTAAATAAGTGCCCGAGGACTTCTATACATGTAAGTTACATTTGTAAGTTACTCTGCTAGCCCGAAGCCTTTATTAACACGTGTTTTAAACACTTTCTGACCGATTTGTAAGAAAGTGTTATAAACATGTAAGTAACGATATATTAACATTGTATATTGAGTATCCCTGAGTAAACAATGAAGTGACGCTCAGAAATCTTCGAAGATGTCCCACTGGGAGTCGGGCAAAGCCTGGGATTGAGATGGTATGGGTTGCGTGCCGGTTGCCCCCGCTGGCGGTGATGTGACGCGTGGGGTATCCGAGAGCAGGTCGAGCAAGGCGGGAGAATGGAGGTTCATATCAGATGCAGGTAGCATCTCCTTAGGACCGCCCGAAGGTGCACTCGGT